>JAGMVL010001439.1:0-46798 GCA_019202695.1 Populus x sibirica
GGTAACATCTCCCAACTGAACTGGCTCCTGAATTGTTGGTGGTTGTGGTTGTGGTGGTGGTGGTTGGTTGGTGGCCATGCTACCACTCGCGTTGATTGGTTTCTTGTCAAACTCTTCTGGGTCCACAAACATGCTGCAAACTATCTTGCTTAAACCACTACCATAACGGCGGCAATCGTGAAAAACGCTGCCGGTGATAAGGCTATGTGTATACTTCCATGGTTTCCATTGCAGTTGCGTAGAGCCCATTTCTTTAATTCCTCTCAATATTTTTCTTCTTCTTTTGTTAATGGGTATTGGCTTGCCTAATGCTTCCTCTTCGTTATCTAAGCTTACTGCCACACGAGTTGACCCCTTTTCCACCCAACCTCTGTTCAAAACTTTCTTATTGGTTTATTTCTCCCTCTGCGGAAGAAATAAAAAGCATAAAAAAATTCTTGCAATACAAGAATTTGGAATTGGATATAAAACTTCATCCGATTACATTTGATTAATTACCCTCAATTAGCCCGATTTAAATCTAAGTCAAATGAATACTAAAATTTTTTAAGAATAAAACATTATTTTAAATAAAAAAATTAATCCAGAATTTTTATTAAACAATTATATTTTAAGATTAATTTATTTATTTAATTTTTAATAATACATATATATATATATATATAAAAAGCTAAATAGTGCAGGAAAATTATTGTAAGATTAATGGGTATTTCACTGTATATTGTAATAGTAATTTCATTTTTAATTTTAATCTTTTCACCATGTATCTTTGATTTTTTTTTTCTATCTTTCCAAAAAAATTAGTTGTTGTTGGATTTAGGTATTTTATTTCTAGCATTGTTGTGAGATCCAAATGCAAAAAGCGACAGCAGCTGACAAGCCAAGCTTAATAACATTAAAACTGACATGACAAATCAAGCTTCTCTAACTTGGAGACACGACATGATTGTCAAATTCATTATTAGATATGACTTGGCTTCTAGATTCAAGTATTAAGAGTTTGATAAAAAAGAATTAAGTAGAGGTTTAAAATTAACATATTTAATTAGGTTTAATAACACTATTAAAATATTTTTTATATTTTTAATAATATTTTATATTTTAAAAAAAAATTAGTATCAACCCTGCGGGATAATATATATATACTTGGATTGATATATATATATAAAGTGTGGTTATATTTCATTTCAGATGTGCAAAACATGGATTCTCAATCCAAGTATCATAAGGAGTAAAAGTTGAATTGGATAGAGTTGGGCAGACAAGATTGCTAAGAACTTGGTTTTTAAAGAAGTCTTATGCTAAGTCGAACGAGTTTCACAAAGAATGAAGGCCAGTCTTCAAAAACAGGCTTAGGATTGGACTTCATTAGAATTTAGAGTCTTAGAAGCGTTAATTAAAGGCCCAAACCCCTGCCCAGCCTGTCCAGACCTTGAACTCTAATGAAGAGAAAACATCATTTTTAATCCCATGTCAGGACATTTTCTCCGTGGTTCGGCTTATAGGTTAATTTCCTGTTTATTTTTTTATTTTAAAAATGTTTTTAAATAAATTTTAATTTTTTTATTTTTTTATTTACTTTAAATTAATATATTTTTTTATATTTTCTAATTATTTTGATGTGTTGATATCAAAAATAATTTTAAAAAAAATAAAAAATAATATTAAAGGTCATGAAATAAATTGAAAAATATTTTAAAAAACAAGCCGAAACCCCACATTTCTAAAATACACCCCAAGTATGTTAACATATAATTCCATAGATTTTGGTTTTGTTTTTTTTTTTAAAAAAATAATATTGTTTTTTGAATAATTAAAAAACATAAAAATGATATGGATTTAAAAATTAAAAAAATTATTACCGATTCAACTTAATGGGACGGTCTCACATGAGAACTCACGCAAGTGAGTTAGCGAGTGAACCTGCCGAAGCTAAAGCAGATCCAAAACCATGGTTTTCTACTCCAATTTGGTGCATGGACAAAAATAATTTAAATTTCCATTCCATATCTATCATCTACTTTACAATATGACCCTTCATCACACCATTGTTATTTGTTAATGAACGCTTAGTTCTAAATCTACCCAAATTACTGAAAAATCAGCCTTAAACAAATCATTGTCGGACACTTTATGTGTACAAACAAATTTAGATATTGGGAACTTTGGGATTTCGGTGATGATTTCTGCATGATTTAGTCCAGCAAAGGATAGGTTTAGGATGAAATTGAATTTTTTAATTTAGTAGGAACCAAACTGAAACTTTTGACATATATTGAGAGGACTAGATCAGGTTTTCCTCATGTGGAACACCCGCCATACTGAGGCCGTGGGCTCTTCGTTTTCCTGTGCTCGACTTCCCTCGTTGTTGCTTCTCTCCTACATCCTTTCTTGATTTCCTTCCACAAAGAGGACGCGTTTTTGCCTCCTCAAAAGGTCAGGCCAAAGATGGGATGAGGGAGAAGAACCCTTTCAGCTGGCCAATTTCTAACTCCATTTTTACCAAGAAATTTCTCCTCGCTACTTCCTTGCCGATGTCTGTCTCTTTTTGCATTGACTTACTAAATGAAGTCTACGTTATTATTGACTTTCACAAGTCTCTTCTTTTTTTCAAACTACAATACAATTTTTTTCCTTTTTATATAAAAGATAAATAGGCAGTGGGACCTCGTCGGCAATGGTGAAGGAAGGGGGGTTGGCAGGGCCCCCGCCCCTGTGGGCAAAATATCTCTCCCCCTTGTAAATCTTGTAAATATTTAATAAAAGTAATTAAAATCTTTTCTTGGCCCCTCTATTTTTATAATTTGCCTCCCTAAATTGCCTCCCCTAAATTTTTTTCTTGCTCCACCCTTGCTCATCGGCATCATCCACTTTTGAATAATAAAGAGACACGAGAGATAATTAGAAGTAGAAGTGAAATCGTGTTTTTAAAAATTTATTTATTTTATATTTTTAGATTATTGATAATTTTTTTAAAATAAAAAATATTATTTTAATATATTTCTGTGTGAAAAATAATAATTATCATACTCTTAAACACTTTAGAAGTATTTAGCATAACTTCATGTTTCTATTTTTAAGTTTTTTTAATTGTGTTTTGGCTTGAGAGGACATTAGAATTAATATTTTTTTAGTGTTTTTTATATACTAATGTTTGAAATAAAAAAAATCTAAAATTTTTTATTTTAATTTATTTTTAAGAAAAAATTATTTTAAAAAATATTCTTTGGCTCTCAATCGCAAACACCCCTTTAATAGTTTATGAAACTACGGTACATTTATTAACCTGTATAATGAAATGTGAAATCTATAATAGATAGGAGAGGATCATGGTGATTCTCCCTTCGGCTTTATTGTTTAATTTAATTTAATTTAATTTAATTAATTTCACTATTAAAATGTCAACAATTTTTTTTTTATTATCTTGCATGTATCATGTAGATTTTGGTTAGCTAAATTTATTGATTATTTAACAAGTTGACCAGATGAACGCTGGAAATTTTGCTCTATCTAGCTATATGATTTTTTGTATGCGTGCGGTGAAGCAATCGAATGAACGGGTTGGCTATTTGACAACACTGGCTTGATTTGAGACTGAAATTGTTTAATGTATGATCTAAGTCAATGATGTGAGCTACAAAGTCTAGCACGAGGTAGGAAATTTAAGGCGGAATTGATCAGTACCAAGGTACCCCACATGGAATTTTGATCTCTGAAATCGTTTCAGTATTTGTATCTGCTGTGCTTATCCATACCGTTTAGACACCATAGGACATCAGACATGAGATGATCTGTGAGCATGGTTTGAATTTTTTTCCGTGTGAATGCTAATGATATTTACCATCAAGTAAGATTGGTCAATTTGTAGTAGACTTATCAAAATTCTAGAAGTGATAAGGATAATTTCAAATTATGTTGTCAGAAACTCCACTTGGCACTGCTGGGCCACATCAATGGAAGATTTTCTCCATGTGGGGCAACTTTGAAGGTCAATAGTATGATTCCAGGAAAGTTTGCAATACCTGGCGAAACCACAATTTCAAAAGGCAGATGGGGATTTTGGGGTCCTTCTTGCAGACGAAGCTTCCCTTTTTGGAATTATTACTTGCATTTGCCTATCCTATGTGTACTGTGTTTACTTTTCTTTTCCTTGCTTTGTTTTTTGTTTGTTTGTTGATGTGCTTTCACACTTGAATCTTTGTGATGATGGTATATATGTATATATAGTATATATATATATATATCATATATGTACGTGCATCGATTGTTTGTTGTGGCGTACTTCTCTTGCACATTTTGAAGATTTGTGAGAAATTATAGAGTCGAATCAAGTTGGAAAGATCTCCTTCAATCTCTTCATGCTTCCCAGAAAGGTTTTCTGGTCCGAGTATGGAAATTAGTACTTCAACATCTGGGAGAGGGCTATACAACAACTTCTTCGTATTCACATCAAGTCCCTCGGTTCATGCCTTCTCTTCCAGAAACTGCAGTTGATAAGCATCTTGTCGTGGAAAAGCAGGAGTTGCTTAAGGTTCTTCCCGGTTCAGCAGCCCCCTGCAGTTGCATCCCTGAACTCACAACATTCGTTTCAATTGACATAACTGATCATGAGAGTTCTGTTCCATCACCGGCTTTGCTGCTCAGCTTCAAAAGAAAATGCAATTGGGTCTCTTCAGCGGATGCAATCACTTTTCAACACATTCCCCAATTCAGCACCTGCAACCTCTTTACTCGGAGCGGACTGTGACAATTGACTTAAGCCAAGCAACAATCTGTTTCAGGTACCTCTAGCATTGACCTTCATAGCAAATCTGCAGCTGCACCCTCTCCCAGCTCCTCCGACGATTTCACATGGTCTTGTGAAAGGTCAGTAGACAGTAAGCATAGATTGTATAATTTGTTGCCAGTTTTGTCTTATGCATCCTGAGGAGTTGAGGTAAACATATGAGAACTAATGATTGATTTATTTCATGACAGGAAATAGAAGCACCACTGGGCTTACCTTATACCCACCTTTATACCAAGCTGCAATGAAGGGTGACTGGGGAAAAGGCTGATGAGTTCTTTAAATCCCATCCAGGTGCTATAAATGTTAGGATCACCAAGGAGATGGATACGGTTCTCCATATCGCAGCAGGGGCTAAACATACCAAGTTTGTTGAGGAGGTGGTCAAGTCGATGACGGGAACCGATTTAACTTTACGGAACAAGTACAATAATACTGCTCTATGTTATGCAGCTGCCTCAGGAGTCACCAAAATAGCAGAAATGATGGTGAGCAAGAATAGAAACTTGCCAATGATGAGGAACAACAGAGGAGTGACGCCTGTTTATATAGCTGCGTTATTTGGACACAAAGACATGGTCTGGTATCTCTACTCTGTCACTTCAGACGAATATTTAACGCGAGACGACTACATCGGTCTGCTTATTGCTGCCATCAGCACCGATTTGTTTGGTAAGAAATAGCTCCTGTTACTCAATGAATAGCATATTGATCAGGGCCTGGCCTGACTAAACCTTTTTGTATTCATAGATGTAGCCTTGAGCATCATTCAACACCAACCAGAATTAGCAATTCAGCGAGATCTAAATGGGAGACAGCACTTCATGTTTTAGCTCTGAAAGTCATCAGCATTTGCCAGCAAAAGTGGGCTTGGATTCTGGCATAGATTTATTTATCCATGTGAGTATTTTCTGTTGCCCCCTTAAATTAACATCAAATCATGAAGGGATTCTTTCCACTGGTTTGTAATAACTACATATATTTCTTATGTCTTGAATCTTCAGACTTCAATTGTTGTTATTTTCTGGTCTGTGATGATTAACTGTTGCAGTTTAAATACTTCTTAGGGATCTTTGTGGAAGTACCTAACAAATGTAGCTGCCCATCTAGCATCTTCCAAATCCATAGGCACAGGAGTAATCAAGGTTTGTTGATTAAACTCATGATCACTTTTCCAATGCATTTTAGTCATAAGCTTTCATCAACATACAGGCATATGGATCTTAACCTTGTCTGTTTATAAGAGAAACTTTTCGAGTCTCAATCTTATCAGTTTATATTGGTAGAGATTTTGTCAGTCACATTAATGATAAAACTAATACTTTCATAGTACTGAAATTTGACTTGGAATTACTTAGCAATTTGGGTTCTTGAATCATGACAGAATCTCTCAGCTTGGTGGGACAACTTTTCCGTGCAATACAAATGAATGGTATGCTGAAATATATAGTAACGAGTTCATTGAGTTCACATTAATAAGTTCATTTTCTGAGTTATTTTCTTTTATAGTCCCAGGAATCAAGGCAGTTTATGACAAGAAGTTGATGCACACACAAGTTCTTGAGCTGGTTAAGCTGTCGTGGGAACAAGTTCTGTTATTGGATGACTGCCAAATTGCAGAGTTGCTTGCAAGCCCTTCACAGCCACTCTTCGTTGCAGCAGAGTTTGGAATTGATGAGTTTATAACCTGCACTTATACGCTCTTATCCTGATTTAATATGGAAAGTTAATGAGCAAAGTAGAAGCATTTTTCACATCGCCGTAGCACATCGCCAGGAAAAGATCTTTAGCCTCATTAATGATATTGGAGCACACAAGGACATGATTACTGCTTATAAAGATATTAACAATGCCAACATATTGCATTTGGCTGGAATGATTGCACCTCGGGATAAACTTAATGTTATTTCCGGTGCGGCCCTTCAGATGCAGAGAGAATTATTGTGGTTCAAGGTTCTTACTGAACCCACAACTTTGTCATACTTCTATTTTGAAGCTACAGGATTATTTATTTCTTACTTTGGTTTTCTATTCTATATCTTTAGGAAGTTGAGAAGAATGTGCAGCCTTCATTAAAGGAGATGAGAGACAAGAATGGTAGAACACCTCGAATGTTATTTACCGAAGAACATGAGGGCTGGTTAAAGAAGGAGAGAAATGGATGAAGAATACTGCTTCATCATGCATGCTTCTTGCTACACTAATTACTACAGTGATGTTTGCTGCAATTTTCACAGTTCCAGGAGGCAATGACAACAGCAAAGGCACTCCACTTGTTTTGGCGTCTACATCTTTCATAGTCTTTGCCAGTGGCAGATGCATTTGCACTATTCTCTTCAGTCACTTCTATATTAATGTTCCTTTCCATACTTACTTCTCGTTACGCAGAAGAAGATTTCGTAGAGTCCCTGCCGAAAAGATTGGTAGTAGGTCTTGCAACACTCTTTTGCTCTATAGCAGCCATGCTTGTAGCATTTGCTGCAACCTTTTGCATCGTGCTTGACCATCGATTGGCATGGATTATTGTCCCTATTTCTCTAGGTTCCTCTGTCCCTGTAACTTTATTTGCATTTTTACAATTTCCACTTTTTGTTGATATGATCCATTCTTCATATGGGGCTGGCATTTTCGCCCGAAAAAGCACAGATATGCTATACTGATAATAGTTTAACAAAACATTCTTGTGACATCTGATTAGCGTCATGAGCCCTCGATTTATATAGACCTTGTGAATTATGTGCAAAGGAATGAAGAGAAGTTGAATTTCAGAAGCCAATTCAACTTTCTTTTGGCTTCTAAGTATCGCTTAAAGGCCTTCTTCCCGTCAAGCACTTCATCTAAACCATACAGGATTTCTGAGCATGAATTTTACTGTCAAGGTTGTTCCTTTTACCATTTCCTCTTAATGATTAAGCAATTAAATGGTATATCAGTTCAGTAAGTGAGGGAGACAGGGAAATTATTAGATTGGTGGTAAGTATTTCTATATGGTTCAAATTTCAAGATTTCATGATGATGGATTGACCTTCATCGAGATTTAAGCCGGGTCGAGTTAAAAAAATTAGTTTTTTTGACTCATATATATCTTAATAAAATTTTATTTAAGTTCATCCGCGACCTAGGCTGTCCGATCAAAATCTCTTAGTTTTTTTTAAAAAAATAATACAATTTTTTTATAAAAAAAAAATATTAGATTGATCTAAATTTACCTAATAAACCTATCGAATGGCTGGACTTGCCTCGGTTGGTTTTAGAAACTATTATTACAAGTTCTTGGCTTACATCAAATGAAATGAATAATGATTTGAATTGAATAGAAAATTACCTAACTAATATCTCAAGTAGGATTCTCTACTGGAAAAACCTGAAAATGTGATGAACAAGTAAACTTGAAAATGTGATGAACAAGTCACTTTGTAACCTTATCTTGCACTTCAGTTCATTCATATACTTTTCTTGAATGGAGAAAAAATAAAATTATTATTAAACCTGTTGGACAAATTATTATGCATTGCAAAAAAAAAAAAAAAAAAAAAACCCTAATCAAGAGCTGATTTGATTTATGTTATTTCAAAGAATGTCATGAACACCTCTTGATGTAGCGATGTTATTTTCTTTAAAAATTAAATTAAACGAAAACTAAAATCCCCCGAAACCATAATTCTATGGAAAATACTCAAAATTCCCTCATGACTTTCAATCATAGTTTTATCAAACCGTTGACCAACTTTCTTTGGTCAACTCCACCCGAAATCGTTGACCAAAGGAACGTAGCCATGAAAAAGAGGGATGGAAAAGAAATTCGCCTGATGATCGTTATCTTATGCGAGAAAATACCCTGACAAATAAACTGACTTTTCTTTTTTTTTTATTTTTTATACCATCAACACTTTCAATCATCAGACCCCATGCATGGTCCTTTCCCAGGCTCTTAAAAATTACTTTAATAAAACATTTAAAACCTTTTTTAATCATTATTCCTCGATAATATTTATCCACTATAGTAATATTTATTACCATACATTGTATTAAAAATAAACTAATATATTTAATTCAATTTCATCTCAAGTTCAACACAGGTCAATAAAACTATCGTGATTCTAATAGTATGAAAAATAATATTATTTCATTATTAAAAAAAAGAATTAGATGTGGATTCAAATATATCACTAAAAATTTAATAAAATCATTTAAATTTAGAGCATGTTTGGTAACTTATTGTCAACACATAATTAATTATATTGATATATTTTTTATTTTATTTGAAATTTAATCTAGGTTAAACTACAAGTCACAAGTTCTTTAAGTTAACATATAATTGAACTGATTTCAAGGTTATTTTGATATTGCGTTTTAATTTATTTATGATGTGTTTTAAAAATATATTTAGTATGAAAAAAATATCAAATCAATTTTTTAAGGTTTTTTCGATAGTTTTAATGTAATCATATCAAAAATTAAAAAAATATTTTAATACATTTTAATACAATGATCACTTTTAAAAAATAATTTACACCACAATATCCAACATATATTTAGATAATGATTGACATTGTCATTCGATCATATTTTTAAAATTTTAAAATTTTAAATTATTATATTTTATAGTTTTCCGAACATATATGTTGAAATTAAGAATAAATTTTTAAAAATAAAAATTATATTATTTTATGTTAGAATAAATATAGTTTTGATAAATCTAACTTGATATTATTACAAGAAAATTAGATCGAAAAATATTGATCATAATTCTAAAGCATATTCATTAAAAAAAGTTATGATTATTTTGAAGAACTTGATGAAGACAAATCTTCATATCATTTTCTTGATTTAAAAGATAACAAGAATTTAGAAAGTGATTGGACTACTACTAGATAGTGATATACTGATTCGCCTTCCCAAAATCACGTTAAGTTACTTAAAAGCATCAAAAGACGTGGCATCCTCTGACGCATCAGCTGCACATTATAACCGTGCTCCGGCACTCCAGCTAGCCCTCCTCCACCACCACTAGCAAAAATTATGAGTGAGAGATTAAAGATCAGAACCCCTAAATCCCCAAATTCCAGCAAACTTCCCCGCATGATGGCGCGAAAATCCTCTCTATTAAAACAAACCCTTATTTTCTCTGCATGCACAATCCTCATCATCTACGCTTTCTTCAACACCTTCCTCAGCTCATCCACCGCCGCCGCCACTACCGGTATCTCCGCCACAACTTCATCTCTCTTCGCCGAGCAAATTTCTCGAGAAAATCTCCTAGGATTTCCCGAGAAAGCGACGGAAAATGAGAAGAAAGTTAGAGTTTTCATGTATGATCTGCCCAAGAAGTTCACAACTGGAATCATCGAGAATCACGCGTTGGCGCGTGGCTCTTCTGACTTGTCTAAGGTGAGTTACCCGGGTCACCAACACATGGGTGAATGGTACATGTATTTGGATCTTTCCCGACCCGATTTGGACCGGGTTGGGTCTCCTGTGGTGAAAGTCAATGACCCGGAGGAGGCTGAGCTTGTTTTATGTTCCGGTGTTTTCTTCTCTCCAGTTTGATAGTGAATCCAGCTCGGGCCGGGACAGTACCCGGGTCGGATCCGGTTTATAGTGACGAGAAGATGCAAGAAGAGCTGGTGGAGTGGTTAGAGGAGCAGGAGTATTGGAGGAGGAATAATGGGAGGGATCATGTGGTTTTTGCTGGGGATCCGAATGCACTCTATCGGGTCTTGGACCGGGTCAAGAATGCGGTTTTGTTATTGTCAGATTTCGGGCGGGTTAGAAGTGATCAAGGGTCCTTGATTAAGGATGTCATCGTGCCTTACTCGCATAGGATTAATGTCTATAATGGCGATATTGGCGTGGAGGAGAGGAAAACTGCTCTTGTTTTTCATGGGCAATCGGTACCGGAAAGATGTAAGTTTATTTTCTTAAAGTCTGTGAAGTTGCTGAAAGAAAATATTTATTGTGTGTGAGAAATTGAAAGATAAAATTATTGATGATAGTTTCATTAAGAACTATTGTTCTTAGCATTATTCGTGTTATAAATTTGAGAATTGACGTGTTTATGCCCTTGTTTGGTTGATAGAAGGGTATAGGTGTGGAGAATTGTTAAAACATTTTCGTTATTCCTGGGTTTATAGGAAAGATTATTGTTTTTAAAGATTATAGAAACTTGTTGGAGAAATGTTAATTATGATTTTGAGAAATTGAAAGATAACATTGTTATGGGTGTATTATGATGTAGCACTAGGGGTAGTTGCTTTAAGGATCTCCAAACCAGTAGTGAGATTAATGCATTGTAGTTCCATAGACAGAAATAGGTGCTTATATGTCACTAGTGGTCAGTTCCCTTAAGAATTACTTGTCATGCTAAGTAGAGATACTATTACATGGTTTTGTTTGAAGTGACCATCCTTAGTACTGCCCCGAATGGATAAAGGTGATATATAGCATGGCATATGAAGATTGTTTTATTGAAAGAAAAATATCACTTTTACTGATATTTAGGTCACTATTTTTCATGATCTCATGTTTTCTTTGAATGCTTTGTGTTTACAGGGTGGAAAAATTCGTGATCTGCTTTTTCAAATGCTTGAGAAAGAAGAGGATGTTGTAATAAGGCATGGCACACAATCTAGGAGAATCGACGCACAGCCACGCGTGGCATGCATACTTCAAAGTTCTGCTTGAATCCTGCTGGTGATACTCCTTCAGCTTGCCGACTATTTGATTCGATTGTTAGTTTGTGTGTTCCATTGATAGTCAGTGATAGCATTGAGTTACCTTTTGAAGATGTCATAGACTACAGAAAGATTGCAATTTTTGTGGACACTGAGTCTTCTCTAAAGCCAGGATATTTAGTTAGAATGCTGAGAGCAGTATCCACTGAGAAAATTCTGGAATATCAGAAACAGATGAGAGAGGTAAATTCTACTTGCATTTACTTATAATCCAACCTTCTATATTGCTGAAGGTGTTGCCAGTCTTTGTTGCTCTCGTCTTAATCTTTCATTGTTTTGTTGTTGTTATGTAGCTGTCACAGTTATTGATTTTGGGTATTCTTGGAAAGAAATGATGAATCTTTTGTTAGAAGTAGGGATTTGGAATTCCTGTCTATATTAAATAGATAGAAGTGGGACGAGGGAGCATTATACTAGTAAAAACTGAAGTTTCTTTTTCTTGGCTGAAGAAATGATGCAAGAGGTTTTAAGGAAAATTATTTTTCCTAGTTATTTTTATTTTTTACTATTTGGTTTAGGAAATTAAATATTATGCCTGATAATTTATTTTTTTCTATTTTGTTTAGGACTTTTATTCCTTTTCCTTTATTTTCAGGTTTCCTAGTTTGTTTAGATTTGTTTTCGGGTTTATTTAAGGAGTTGTAAACCTGAGAAAAAAGACTATTAGAAGAGAAAATATTGAGCAATAAAATTTCAAATTAGGATTCTTGTCTGGCGAACCTATTTGGCAAAATTCTGTGTTGCTTTGTGCTTATTGTTTTTGTTGTTTCCGCATGCATCGAAAGCTAATTAAAAGGCATGATTCTAAACATATTTTTATATGGACGACCATAATAAGTATCATTACTTGCATGCTTAACAAAGATGGAATAAAAAAATAGCTTTAAACGAATTTAACTAATTAAAAAGCATGATCTTAAACATATTTTTTTATAGGGATGACCATAATTAGTATCATTACTTGCATGCTGAATGAAGATGGAATAAAAAAAATAGCTTTAAAAGTATTTGCAGTTATATACTTACATTCCATTCATTCCTCCATCTTTTATCTGACATGTTGAAGTCATTTCTTTAGTGATCAAAACTTGTTGTAACATCAGTTGCTTATATTTTAATGGTTGCTGTTTTGAATTGTATGATTCAGGTGAAGCGATATTTTGTATACAGTGATTCAAATGGAACCGTGAATGAAATATGGCGTGAAGTAGCACAAAAACTGCCTCTTATTCAACTGATGATTAATCGTGACAAACGGCTTGTTAAGAAGGATTCTACTGAACCAGACTGTTCTTGTCTATGCACAAACCAGAGTTCACTTATCACCTCCTTGTGATACCAAGTTCGTCTTGAAACAGATGCAAAAGCTTAGTTCAGATGTATCCAGATGTCCTCGGGGAAAGGCTCTTTCTTAGGTCCAGAAGAATGACAAATGTTAACGCTTAGCTCTTATTGTCTGAAGTAGAAGAAAGGAGCCCCTGCTCCTTGAAGACGTTTGTTTTAACAGTGCACAAAGGTGAGGAAACCATCTTGTTAGAGAGAATTGCTCCTTGGATAGGTTGGTTGTAACTATGCACCAAGGTGATGAATCGTGAAATTGTCTTCCGAAAGTGTTTTCTCAGCAATCATGGTTGTAGATTTATTTTTCCTATTTTTTTATATAATTTTTCATAAGTTCACAACTCATGCGATGTAGCATTTGATCAGCCTCGATATTGGACTCCTGTTGTGATTGTAATTGTTGTGTACATGTAGAAAATAAAATTACCATGATTTTGTTTGATTTTTTCATATCAGCTTTATCCTTGTTGCTTGCTTTCTCATCATCTGTTGGTAAATTAGTGATACTGTTCTCAAAATACTGGAGTTCGGAAATAATGAGAACAAAAATGTGTTTGATAGATAAAATGAGAGAAAAGATAACAAAGATATTGTTGGTTTGTTGCTTATGGGTCTTTTTTTATCTGTTTATATGGATGCAAATATTTTATACAATGCCATAACATTTTGTAATTTCTTAGATTAATAATGTATTTATTTAGATAAATGAAGATTAGACATGCCCTAATTGTTTATGCTAGAGATCTTGAAGAAAAAAAAGTTGTTTATGATAATTATTCCATTCTCAATAGATAATAAATATTTAATGTTTAGCTATAAATGGAAAATAGTTTCAGAATTTCAAAATTTAGCTGCAGATGCAACGGGCAGGATGGTAAATGACAATCTAGTTGCTTAGGAGGTGAGGAAGCCAATATTTTAATTTAGAAGGCAAACTTTAAAATTGAAATGGGATGGGATGGGAAGGGAATGAAAGTGTTGGGAGGGAAATTAAAGTTCAATGGTTAAATAATAAGGATGAAATTGAAAAAAAAAAAAGTCAGTGGAAGAAAAAAATGTGCGCAGAAAAACTATATGCATATAAAGTCAGTGGAAGAAAAAAATACATACAAGTGTATGCCGAGATATTATTGGACAAAGGGTGTTGGGTTCAACAGGGCATAAAAATATAAGGATTCTAGTTATTTAAAAATGAAGAAATGATTTAAAATGTTTTTTTACTTAAAAAATGTGTTAAAATAATTTTATTTTATTTTTTAAAAATTATTTTTAATATTAATTTGAATCAAAATAATCTAAAAACATAATAAAAAATATTAATTTAAAATAAAAAAATAAAAAAAAAATTTAATATAATATTTTTTTTTTTAAAAATCCAACAAGTTTTGGATAACCCAAAACATATAAAAATAAACTACTAATGGAACAAGTTAGGGTTTTGGGGGGCGTCTCACACCCAAGTCACAAACAGCTTGTATCAAGATATACAAATTTCTCATATGGTTCCATGCCATACGCATTTTCTCTATTCTTTCACAGTTATTGCATTTTTTTTTGGTATATTATCACATAAAAATTCTGAAATCTTGGAGGAAATTAAAATATATAAGATAGTTACGATCTATTTAAACTCAAATGTACATCTGAAGAACATCTTTGTATGGTCCTGAATTTGACACCCACCATTGAAGTAATTGTTTTATAATTATAAAACTAACTCATATGTTTTCTTAAGAAGTTAAAAAAAAAATTGATTAATTTTTTTTTTAATTTCTTATTTAATTTTGTTATCAACATATGATATTTGGCTAATATTGTAGAAAGTGTTTTGATCTTGTAAAAGATGGTTAGCAAGGGGAATGGTAAGTAGATATATAGATATATTGATAAGAGAACTTTAATGGTGATAAAAGGAGTAATTTTTCATTAGTATGAGTTTATTAATTTGATTTTTCATGAAACTTTTGAATTTATGTGTTTGAGATTTTTCATTTTTCATATAAAATCTATTTCTTTCATAACATTTTTTCTTAGATTTTTAAAATAAACTAAAATAATTAGTTGGAAAATAAAAAAAACTAAAAAAAATCATTTTTTTCCTTGAAAAATAAAGTAAAAACATTTTTGCCAAGATGAATTAAAAACAAATTGAAATAGATAAATAAAAACTAGATTTAAATTAATACAATTTTTTTAATGTTTTTAAAGATTTTTGTTATTTTGTCAAACTTTTAATTAATTTTTATTTTTCTTAAGTTAAAACCAATCAAGTCTAACCTATGTTCCACCTTTCTTTAAAAAGTCAAGCTGTGTAAAAGTTTGATTTATGCCAGACATCTCAAAAAATGTTTTTTTCATGAGTAATAATATATTTATTTCACGTATATGTTTTTAAAATAATAATATATATTTATTTACCTGAAACATTAACGAACATGTCAATATTTACCAGCCACAACGGGGCGTATTGATGATCGATTCGGAGGCTATTACTGGGTATCATTTCGCCCATATTAATTTTAAGAGGCAGTGAGTTAGGGGTGAAAAATACTCTCCTCATTTGGATTTCTAAGAAAACAGAAGTAAACTAATCGGTTTTGTTTAGCACTTTGGCTGGCAAGTAGAAAGCAAAAATATGATGATTCCTAGGTGAAGTCTTAGAGATTACAGAGGATGGAAAAAAATCTCCATTTGTAAGGTGTTCATAAGTCCCAGGTGACAACTATAACAAATATTCAGATCAAATATAAAAAGAATTCAAGAAAGTGAGGGCATGGGGAACAAGACGGTGCAATCAAGCTTCAAGAGGAGTTTATTCAAATCTTTAACCGGGCGGCCATTTCATTTGTCTTCCACCCAGGACATGCAAGTGGAGATGATAGACAGATTGACCTGGACAGAGAGATCAGGCCATCAGCACAATAATGGATGGAAACAGCACTAACACAGACTACAAGTTACAGAAATGAGGTGAGAGCTTACAGGCACCAGGACCATTGTTGATAACAACACGAAATCCATCGAGGATGCCTTCCTTTTCAGCCACTATTCTCGCAGCGTAGAGAAGTTGCCCCAACACCTCTCCATGTCTGGCTTCTGCCTGATAAAAAGGAAATACACAAGGTAAACTACCATTTTAAATTACAAAGCTGGATCAAGTCATTTCAATTAAATACTGATTTACAACACACTCATTTAAGAAGATACAGTTTGTACGTTGAGGAATTATTTCTATTCCATAGGATTATAATATTCTTGCAGGTTACAGTCTTATGGACGCCTTACAGTATAAAAAGAGAAGGAATAAGGGGTGCATTTTGGTGCAAAATACAGCATGCAGAAGGAACATCTACAAGTCAAGTCAATGGTATTCCACACGAAGGAGAGCAAGCATAAATAAACATTTTGAAATATATAGTTATATACCATGTTAATTTTTTTATATCTGTTCTCATGTCCATCCATTTGGTTAAGTATGCTCAGTGAAGATTCAAAGCTTTGCATCAATGTAATGTGTATGACATGTGTGCGTGCATTCAGTGAAAGATACATGGCCATCACTAACCTTCCCAAGCGTTGTCAATCCATCCCTGGCCTTTGGAATGACCAAAACATGAACAGGAGCCTGAGGGTTGATGTCCCTGAAAGCTAGGACCTTTTCATCCTCATATACAATGGATGAAGGAATTTCCTTTGCTATGATCTTGTCAAAACTGGACAGGAATGGTAAAACTCTTATCAGCATGAAAGCAGTGCAATAATCTTCTAGAAATATCACTCCAACATGTCACAGGAAAGATGACTCTCAGTTCATATTCTACATAAACTGTCTTCCTCTCATCCAAATACAACATAAATCTCCCAGGCTCCCCTCCCCTATAGACAGATAAAAACTTCAAGTTTCAGGTATCCTCACTTGTTTCCTGAATCTACGTAAGTGAAGATTATCATTCATTTCTCAGCACCTCAAACAAAGATTCTTTCCCAATAAAACTTCCCTATTTTTAAAATGCCAATTTTGAAGTAATTGTATGCTTCTTTTCCTCATTTTATTTTGATAATGAGTCTCTATAAAGAACTAGCAAGTATCAACTATTATTATCGAACACTCTTAAGAGTTTTTGAAACCTTGCGATAAAAAATAGGGTCGCTGGACATCTGATAGGGAATATCTAAAGCGTTCAATGCAAGAGGTTCTCAGACTATTTTTAAAAACATGTGATCAAACCAGCTATGTCACAAGTGATGATACATGGTTGGAGCTCCACTGCCGGCACTGGCTGCAGCTGCTTTTGCAGAAGCCTCTTCATCGTGTATAGCATTAGTGCAAAACAGAGATCTAAAAATAGAATCATAAGAAATCAAAAAATCAGCAAAAGATTCAAAGTAACAGCTAAACTTTTCTCTGAAAATCTAATGGAATGAACAATAACTAAAACATCATAAAGCCCAATCAAGAATAAACTGACTATAAAATAAAAGGGAACAGCTAGAGGATCTTTGCAGCATCATTCAAATGAGTGAGGGAGATTACCATCCATCCTTACTGAAAGTATGACACAAGAATACTGAGCTACGACCTACAAAACTGCTTGCTTTAAATGAATTTCTTTTCATAATCTAGTTATGATGCAAGCTTCAGCAGATCCGAGTTCTATAAATAAAGCATTCAATCATCCCAATAATTAGGCTTTCACTGAACTGCCACTTTCAAAGCATGAATCTTTTCCCTGACTAAGGGGTCACACTTGTCTCATATATTGCAAGCTGTACATTTTCACATTCAATAACCACAATCTCGATTGAAACCAAATTTGAACATTAGGGACCATGACGACATAACTGCAAGTGAAGCAACAAACATATCGACGAAACCCTTAAACAACTTCCACAATCATGCAATGAAAAAGAAGAGCCTTTCTGCCCAATTTTTAATAATGGGTGTATCATCCCTCAAATTCAAACAACAAGGTAACATAAAATCCAAACCAAAACATAATAATTACGACCCATTCCAGTGTTTGACATGAATAGCTAAAAACATCAATACTTTTTAGGCCATGAATTGACATATATCATCAATACATAGATCATAGAAAGCAAGCAGTAATATTTATCCTACAGAATACAAAAAGAAAAGCAAAAGGTCATTCAAAAAACCTTTGAGAATGGTGAGGATGAAGGAACTTAATTGAATTGAAACTAGAGGTTGCCCTTGGTGAGACTCTCACATTTGAGAATGCCCTTGTAGTTACTGCACAATTCCTGTTTATATACAAATATTAAACACAACCCACAAATTCCATGGCAATGAAAAGTACAAAAAGGGTGTATGTAGAGGGAGAGTACCTGAGCAGGCTGAAAGACCCAATTGCAGCCATGGTTAACTGTAAGTTCTGAGTCCTTGAGGGATTAGCTAATGTAGGCAAAGAAGTACATTTTCACTTACCTGACAGTATAATCTGGACCGCCAAAAGTTCGTGGGCCAACTCAGTTGATATTTTGACCAACGGTTGTTATAAAGTTGGAAACTTGACGCGTAAAGCCACCAAAGTTAATAGTGTTTTTACTCCTTCTATTCTCAATTGTTTATTAATTTGGTCCTCTAACTTCTATTCATTCTAATATCATCTCTTATTATTTATTATTCTCTATTTTACAATTATTCAACCCTTTCTTTAATGTTATAAAATCCCACTTAAAAGTATATATTTGAGATTTGATCTATGTTTATATCAACCACCAATCAAATATCAATATTGGAAGAAGAAGTTATTGATGATTTGGTGATAGAGAACCAATAGTAAATTTTTTATTTGTTTTTTATGCTATTGTCTTGTATGTATCCCATCATCTTATATCATACAACAAATGATATCAAGGTGCAACATATTTTTAAGAGTTTGTTTGATATTTATATTTATAATTATTTTTTAAAGTATTTTTTATTTAGAAATATATTAAAATAATTATTTTTATTTATTAAAATTTATTTTTAACATTAACATATTAAAATAATCTGAAAATATTAAAAAATTTAATTTAAAAAAATAAAAAAAATATTTAATTTTTTTCAACAATACTTTTTAAAAAAAATATACTGCTTGATTATAGAGGCCATTGATGAGAACCAGAGCTAATGACCCAAATAAAGTGAAATAACTCATTGGTTGTATGAAAGAAATTGATCTTCAAGTACCCGTAAGAATCTTATGTCTTTTGTAATTTAGACTTGTTGTATTAATTTGTTTTCTGGGTTGCTACTACTTGAATTCTTAATCTTTTTTTATTTAATTGTCTGTCTTAATTAATTTTTTTGTTTGTTTGGAATGAATATCAAGTGGTGGGATTTTTGTGACATTTAGGTGAAGTAAAAGAATGAATTTAGACTTCAATTATTATTATTATTATTATTATTATTTGGTTTTATAGGTTAAAAAATTATATAAATTATATTTTGAGGTCTTATCTAATAATTTAAATTTTTGAGTTGAAATAATTTTTTAATATATCATCAAAGTCTTGTTGACCAAACGGTAAAATCTCATCATCTCCACTCTAATTAATAAAAATTAAACACAAAACAATGTAAGCACGTGTAAATTTCAAGTCAAAAAATTTTTTATTTGAAAGGGACGTGTTAAAAAGTAATATAAAATTATTCTTGAGATCTTATCTAATAACTTAAATTTTTGGGTTAAAATAGTTTTTTGATATGATATCAAATCTAGCATTGTTGACCTCATTCTATTTGATAAAAAATAAACATAAAGTAGTATGGACATATCTAAGTTTCAAGTTTCAAAAGATTTTCACATGAAAAAATATATTAAAGAATTATATAAATTATATATTAAAAATTTATCTAATAGCTTAAACTTTTAGGTTGAAATGATTATTTGACACTGTTTTCTAATAATATTGAATCGGGTATAAAAGGATTATTCTTAGGATCAAAACTAATAATTTAAAATTTTGGTTGAGATGATTCTTTAATATAGTATTAGAGTCTTGTTTATTTTATTTTATTTGAAAAAAATTAAACAGACCTGTGCAAATTTAAAATTTTAAATATGTTTATTTAAAAAATATATTAAATAATTATATAAATTATATCTTTAAATTATTGAGATAATTTTTCGATATATTATTTTAATAATGTTGAACTGGAAATGTAACGAGTGTGCCCGGGAATCTCTTAAAAGACTACTTCCAGTTATGTATAAACAGTAACAAATGCTCTTGAACTCTGACTTTTCTGTACCATCAAATCGCTGAAAAACAAGAAACTCAATTCACAGAATGAGACTTGGGAGATCTTGATTGTTCATACCTTGCAAGCTTAAGACCATGTAGTGCCAAATCACAGAGTACATGTTTTTTGGGGCATTAAAATGAATTTTGAGGTAGATACGAGTACAAAAATGGCCGGCGGCCTAGGGGCATGTTCTTGCTACAGCTGTGTCTTTCCTTTTGAAGACGAGGATAATGAGTTGCATCCTATTTATGCTTCATTGGATATCTCACTTCTCGATTGATCCTCGAGGAAAAGTGAGAAATGGGTCATATGGAAGTGCCCTTTAGTCCTCCCCTCTATTCAGTGCTAAAACAAGGGTTATATATGGACCTGCTTCCTTAAATCTCACTTCTCTTCCCTCAACTCTTAATTCTGACCATTTGTGATAGTTTCAGAAATTCATAAACTGAATCTGATATGTTCTCAATTCGAATGGCATGTGTGTTCTAAAGAAGATGTGTTTCCTTAATTTCAAATGCGTTGTTTGTCATCATCGATCGACCTTGGTGATTACTGCAGATTGATGTGCTTGAGGTTGATCGATGGAGTTCACTATGGCATGTGTTCATTAGTGTTTCTTGTCCTATGCTCGGACGATAATATTATGTTTCTCTTCACCATCTCACATCATCACTTGTTCTCAATTTGTCGCAGGATTCCCGGCGGGTTAGCCGTCGTTATGAAACTCACCAGCGCCTTGGGGCCCCAACGATTCGTTGCAAAATTCGACCTCTAAGGTTTGCTTCGATATTCTCTTGTTAATTCTTACTGATCTTCATCACACTCTAATAACAAGACCAGATTACCTATCTTGCCTTTTCCATTTTATTTTGCAGGCATCACCTCCTCTGAGTCTTGGTATGTTGTCTTTTCAAAGAGACTAATCTGTAACTTAGTTTGGATATCGCTATTATCCTTCACTGTTGATAGCTATAATGTGAGAAAAATGGCTTCATGTCTTGTCAATTTCTTGGATGTCCTAAACAGTTTCAAGGGTTTCAAAACGATTCTTGATGCGAAGGTTCAAGGTTAATGGAGGATTTGAGTAAAACTATTTTTTTTATTTTTTTATATATGCCTAACAAGGGATAGACTCATGCAATTTTCATTATATTCTTGATTTTTTTTTTTGTTAAATGAGAGCAATCTTTATATATTTTATAAAGTATAATTAATAAATTTACTCTACTTATTATTAAAGGATTTTTTTTTTTCTGTTAAACAAGAAACCATTAAAAAATTCACTTTTAGTTTAAGTTGGCTATGGGTTAAGGATTTGTTTGGGAACGCGCGCAAACTGCGTTCCCTTAAATTTTGATTTTTTTATGTTCTTAGAACGTTTTGATGTCTTGATATCAAAAATATTTTTAAAAAATATTTTTTTTTATTTTAATATATTTCTAAGAAAAAAACACTTTAAATCATAACTACTATCACTATCACCATCTTAAAAACACTCTAAATTAATAAAAAAAAAAGATATTGGTAAATATATAGCCCACATATAAAGAATTAATAGGTGGATACACTATCTGATTTTGTGTCTTTTTATCTATCATAACCCTTACTTTTACACTCATTTTTAAACACTATAGATCCAATCATGCTGGCTTAATGTCTACGTTAAGCATGTTCTCAATTCATAATCCAAAAACTTACTGAAATATTAATTCTTCTCTTGCACGCCCAGCATGAAAACCCTACAAGGCCCCAATCATCATAAAGAAGTCGATCGATCCTCTTGTATATGGTATCCTGTCGCCTACACTCAAACGTTTCGGGACCGGATTAGGTAGTTTTACAATTAATTATCAATAAATTAAACAATTAGGGTTAGGTTTTTTTTTTTTATAAGGTACGTAGTCACATGCCATCAAGAAATCCAGAGCACATAAATTAGGGTTTGCAACTTTGCATGTGACTATTGTGATAGTAAAAGATACCGTTGCCCCTGCATGCAAATCATAGTAAAGTGAAGAAAATTCAAATTCTGATTTGTAATCGCTCTAATACTGAACGAGTCTGTTAATTAAGATGGTCGTAAATGGTTTGTATAAGATCTAAAAAGGATTAATTTAGTGTCGATATATACTTAAAAACTAGGTATTTTTATTGTATTTTTGAAGTGATTTTTTTTATACTTATAACATATCATGTAACAGTAACTAATTTTCATTACCCATACCCCATATATCACAAGTGAATAACAGTAATTTTCTCTCCGCTCCCCTCATAATCAACTTTACACATTTATACTGTATTTTTATTATATACGAGCACCCCCTTTCTCTCTCTTTTATTTTTATTCTGAAGTAATAATTAAATCATTATTTATATACATGTAATAGTAGTAGTAGTTGTAATAATAGTAATAGTAATAAGAAGAAGAAGAAGAAGAAGAAGAAGAAGAAGTTTTTCTATAGTTGAGGAAGTTTGTTTTTTTTTTTTTTTTAATTTTAATTATTTTTTTTAAATTTTGTAAATGTAGTAGTAGATGTGAAAATTATAGATTTAAAATTATATTTGGTTGTGACAAAAAAAACAAATATATAGTATTTGATTAACATATTGAAACATAAAAACCAAAAAACAATAATAACAAAAAATAGTTTAGGTAAAGTTGAATAATTTTGAAGTGATTTTTTTATACTTATAACATATAATATATAGACATGTTATTTCTATTTTAAAAAAAAACATAAAATAAATATAATTTTGGAATAATTTTAATTAAAATATTTATTTATATATATTTTTTAAATAAAAAAATATTCTTTATCCTTATTATCTCTATCTTTTCTCTCAATATAGTTACCAAAAATTATATATATATATAAAAATAGATTTAATTTAGTTAACGTGTGATTGATATAAAGAATGTAATTTACTTTTTTTTTTTTTTTAAAAAAAAAAATCTGCTTTCCACTTTCGTTCTCCATTAAAAAACAAAAACAATACAGTTATCCTCCGGCTACTGGAAAAAGGAAAAACAACTAACTAACCGCACTCACTCACTCTCTTTCTCTCTCTCTAAAACTCCTCTTCCTCTTCAAAAGACTCAGATCTGAAGCTTACGCCATTGCTCACTAACAAATTCCACTGCCAAATTTTCAACCTCCACAGCTCCATTTCTGTACGCTCTCTCTCTCTCTTTTCGGCTTTGCTAAAGATGTTAACTGTGGTTTGCATTTTGAGAGTTACTGATTTTTGCTTGATTTCTAGTTTAAATGGCTGCATTCTTTGTGTGATCTGTTTGGTGGCTTCGATTATTTACAGTAAGAGAAAATGCATTAATTTGTGTTTCTTGAATGTCATTAGGATTTCTTAGATACCAAACTCACCTTTTTTTTTTGTTAAGATATTTGCTGTTGTCACTAATTTTTGATAGGTCAGCTCAGGTTTGGTTTCTAGTGATATAGGAGTTACAATTTTTATATTTATTTGCCCTCTACTTGATTTCTGTTTAAAAAAGAGTGAAGAATACCTCTAAAGATTTTATTTTTTGAACTGGGAATTAAATGATGAATGGATTAATATACAAAATTTTGTAAAAAAGGGTGATTGCGTAATTTGGAAGCTAAAAATTGTTAGGAAAAATAATTCAGAATTCAGTACTCGTTTAGATGGTAAGGTAATGGGTTTTTAATCCTAACTTGCAGGATTGTGAGGTGGAGTTGAAGTTGATATAATTAATTAATGGCAAACTCGTGGCAACATTATTCGACCTACGATCCATCTCTATCGCCTGCTGGTGTAAGATCGAGGGAATGGGAGGGTCCGTCGAGTTGGACTGAGTATTTGGGTCCTGATATGAGTTCGCCAATGACATCGAGGGTGTCTAGGAAAAAGGGTGGTTCAGATGGACAGGTTCAGAGTTCATGTGGTGGGTATCATAAGGGTTTGAATTTGGGGTGGGTAGTTCAACTTACTGAAGTAGCTGAAGGTCTTATGGCGAAAATGTATAGATTGAATCAAATATTGGATTGTCCGGATCCAGTTGGTCAAGTGTTTTCTGAAGCATTTTGGAAAGCGGGTGTGCTCCCAAATTATCCGAGGATTTGCTTATTGCTCTCGAAAAACTTTCCTGAGCATTTCAGTAAATTGCAGCTTGAACGAGTAAGAATTTTCAGTATTCTGTTAGAAGAAATCTTGTTTTGTCTTGTTGGCTGATAGATGAGTTATTTAACATACGGAAAAGTGGTTCAGGTTGATAAGGTTGCTTTGGATGCTTTGAATGATGGCACTGAAGTTCATTTGCAGAGTTTGGAGCCTTGGTTCCAGGTACGGAGTTTGTTTTCTACCACACCCTTTTCTATAATGTGCATGTCCAATGCTCAAGATCCCTGATGATCATTACTTTTAGTGAATACTGTTGGAGATTTAGGACTAGGCCTTTGTGGCTGATTAAGCCTCTGTCATAATTAAATATGTGTTGGTTAATGTATGAAAGCATTCAACTCTATAAAGATTTGTGTTTGTCTCAATGGCTGAGTATTCAAGTGCTTTTTTTTAATCTTGATTGGTTAAGGATGAACATGTCAGAGGCAACATGTTTATGTTTTAATGTCTGCAAGTCAATTTCAATAGGTGTTGACGACCATATTTACAATCTGGTTCATAAATTCATCAGGTTGTAGTATCATATATGAAGTCTTATAAGATTCAAACTCAAGGTAATTAAGAAATATGGTTTCTGGCAATTACTTGCTCAGGCTGCCTCGGTACAGATTACCAGGAAGTTAAGCCCAGTTTGAAGTTTGGCTGGAGCCTAAATATTACTGTAGCTTGACTTCTTGAATCTTGTCCTAGCATCCTGACTGAGCTTGAGTTCATAAAGTCTCTACAGACTGGGCAACCAAGTGATGTGAGATATATCAGCTGGCATGGCTCAGCTGTTGCAGATTTATCATGCTTGCCACCTAAAAGTGAGAACCTTGCTGAGTTGCTATTATATGGAAATAATTTGATGGTGCTCATTCAGCTAAATTCTGTATTAGGCCCAAGAATCCTTGATATGCTTTAGAATAATGATACTTGCTTTCATAATGAATTGCTGTTCTATTGAGGTAAAACTTTAGTGATACAGAAACAAAACAATTGGAATTAATGTATCTTTATGTGATTTTTGTAGAATTCCAGTGGCCAACGCCAGGGTCAGTTCTGTAATTTGCCTTTGTAAGGGTAATTTCGTATTTTTTGAAAGTTGATCATTTAACTTTTCAGCATCAAGGAAGTGACTTGCCAACTAGCACCAGCTATGGTGCTCCTCCTTAGTACAAATCCTTAGTGCACCTCCTTACTCGCTCTCCCTCTATGTGCGCGCACGCGCGTATGTGTGTTTGAGATTGTGTGATGCAATCTATCATAGGTGTGACTCCTAAGATCTCTAGGTGTGATGGTTTTCTATCTTCTAGGTGTGATTCTTAGAAACCCTACTAGCGTGACTAGTAGCTTTTGTATTTAGTTTAATTCAGTTTATAACTCACATATCCTTCATCCTTTTTTATCTAGTCTGGTCAACTTATCTTAAAAACCTCTCAACCCTCACCTCAATCCATCAAATCTGCTCTAACTTGTAAACCTTAGTATTTAGTTGCTGTAGTTGGAAAGATCCTGCATCACTTAGAACTATCTCCATGATCATATCATGCCTCTCGTAGGAAATTTGATGCCCTTTTGTTTTCATTTGTGGACAATGAGACACAGTTGATGCGTTTTAAAGACTGTTTTACCCTCAATATTTTTCTTAGTTTACTATATAACTGACCATTCAAGGAAAAAAATGTAATGATACTGTTGGGATTATTTACTATTCAAGTCATCTAACATCGCATTCTAACCAATATGAAGTAATGAAGAAGCTAACTTGATATATATTTTTTTTGGTTCTAAATCAGGAAAATAGTCTTTAGGAAGGGGAAGAAGAAATGATAATGGAAATTGAATTATTGATATATAATTTATATTTCAAATTACTTGTGCAAATGCTAGCCGAAACAGTGGTCAGGCTTAAAACTGAAAATATAACTTTCCATCTCTGCATGCTTGCTCAAGCCTTAATATCCTAAAAGGCTGATAAGGGAGGCAGCTTTAGCATGCTCGTAATTGCTCAGCTACAGCTTTGTTTTGTTTTAATTTCTAATTACCATGGCCTAAATATAAACATTATGAAAAATTGAATTTGTTAACTTAGTCTAGTGTTCATCAGTTTATTTTAATCCTCTTTACTTCTCAAGAAAAAGAAGATAGTACTTTTTTCCAGAGAAGGTTTAAGAAAAAATAAACTTGGAACTATCTACCTTTTGTCACTTAAAAATTAATAAGCTTAAGGTCACCTATTTCTATTATACCAGAACTCATCCACGCTTCTAGTTTCCAAAACACTCCTTGAGAAGCAGACAATTAAGAAAGTAGCCATCAATAAAGATGTTTGTGGTAGACAAATGGTGGTCATCTATTACACTTAAGGTGGTACAAATCTCTTTGCAAGTATAATTTCACTACTGATCATTCGATTGGTCACTGGTGACTTTGGCAAGTTAAAAGGTTAAATTGCATGTGGATTCGCATAAACAGCATCATGTATCCAAAGGTTTGATAGATGTATATTCTATAACTAATCATTATCCTAAGTATGAGCAGATGATAGCATGATGGAAAAGAGTATGGTGACTGGAACAAAATGAGGATCGAAAGTCTTCCAATTACATGCAGTGGCATGGGATAGGCAGAGTATGGGTGTGATTGACAATCAACGACAAAAGGGGGATTTGTTTTTTCTGTGGTTGCCTGGCAAAATGTTTGCCCACTTCAGTACTTCTGCGGTAACATAAAGACAGAAAATGAGAGAACACCAGTCATAAAACTAGAATGAATGTGATAGGACATGAAACTCAAATATCCTATCACTTCACACCCAAAAGGGAGATGAAAGTTACACACTTATTTAGTTTATCTTAGAATTTAAATGATCAGTACTGCTATTTCTCTTAGTAACCATATTATAGGATGTGTGGGGCTTGTTTGCATCATCTTTTATTATTCTTTCTATACTGTTGCTAGTTTCAATGGTACTTGTTATGAATGACTTTCAGTAGTTATTAGGTTTGTAACCCAAGTTTTTGATTAAAAAAAGTATGTATAACAAGTTACATGAAATTGCGTACTTTCTTATCATTAGAGATTGTAAATCAAGATTTATGGCTACTTAATGGCTTGCTTTTGTGTGGCCAGCTGCTTCTTGACCTGATGGCATTCCGAGAACAAGCTCTGCGACTCATATTGGATCTAAGTAGTACTGTTATTACCTTGTTGGTGAGTATCAAAATCTTCTCGTTTATCTTGTGTTTTTAGTTTGATATGAAGTGCAATCTATCAACCTCAATAGCTGAAAGATTCATAGAACTTTGGTCTATCAATATGTATCATGCACTGCTTGATTTGAAGATGTTGAACTGACCCTTTTCGTTTTCTTTTCCTCTTCATTTAGAAAATAAGAAACATAGTGGCTTGATTTGTTTATGGAATCTCTGATAACTTGGTGCAGTATTTTGCAGCCCCATCAGAACTCGCTTATTCTGCATGCATTTATGGATCTCTTTTGTTCCTTTATCCGTGTCAATCTTTTTTCTGAGAAGGTGGGTGGACTTTGTATTTTGTGCTCTTCTATATCTTCCTTCTCTTTTGTACATTCCTTTTATTTAAGAACTTATGTGCATTTATGCATTCTTCTTATCTGGCTGACAACATTGAACTTTAATGCCTTGTACAGATACCGAGGAAAATGATGCTGCAAATGTATAACCTTCTGCATGCCATGTCAAGAAAAGATAGTGACTGTGATTTCTATCATCGGTATAGAATACATTGACTAGTGCAATTATCTTTGCCTGTCCTGCTATTAGGCCAATTATAATGAAAACGGGGGCTGATGCTTCTCTTTTATATTCTCAGTATCCTTGGGTAGCAACACAATTTAGGCAGTTAGTTATAGAAGATAATGACCATAAGGGATGAGACCTTTTTTTCTGTTTCTCAACATGCAATTTGTAAATTAGGATCTCACATAATAAAACTTGACTTTTGTATGAGCATGCTATGCTTGGATGGGAATGGAAATGGGGATATCTTCTCTGTTTATGCTAGAACTGCAAAGGAAATTTGATAATCTTGATCAGTGAATGAGTTTTAACAACTTCTCCAGTTTCTTGAAAGTTGAAAGTACATTGATCATGCATATTTGCGATTTTCTATCTGCTGAAGAAACTTTATGACATCCAAATTTAGATACTAACGTTTTGTAATATGTTCTGTTTGCTTCTAGTGGATTTAGAGTTTCTATGTCAATAATTGTGAAGGTTATCCGTGTTGAACTCAAAATGTCTAGTTTGATTGAGTAGGGATTCTGCAAGTAATAAGGAATATAATTTATAAGTTTGGCCGGTATAATCACTCCTGGATTTGCTTAAGATGTTGGAGGTCAATAAGACAACCTGGATATTCTAATAAAAGAAAGGAACTCATGACTAGCAATATTTACTTTGAATCTTGAATTCAAAAGCTACCTGTGATATAGAAAATGATGAGTTCAATAAACCTACTAAGTCAATTGCAATACTAACAAGGCTACAATATGATTGGTCAAAGTGGTTCAAAATTGATTTTGAGTTTCATTTCTAGAGTTTTGCGCCCTACTTACTCCTTTTAGAGTAGACTTGCTGTAATTGCATTACTCACTCTTTGTTTTAGACTTTGTTTGCAGAGCCACCATGAGCACATTAAAAAGTAATGCCAAATGGTTTACCACCTCTTATTTATAGTGCTTTGCCTTTACATGTTAAAATTCAAATGCTTGATTGTCCAGTAATGATCAGTACACTAAGAGGTGGAACTAGAATTTTACACCCCCGGGAGGGCTATATATATATATTTCACATATTTTAGAAATTCTTTAAGCTTGGTGCTCTCCATTAACCAGAAAGGGTAGTTCTGCTCTACATATTACTGCGTAAATATCTAGTTTGACAGGCTTATGCAACATAATTCTTGAGCAGTAATGCTCAGTTTAGCATGATACTTCAGTTTATGTTAGAGGCGCTTTTTTTTTTTTTAATCTTATAGACTTTACTTGTTTGAGATCTCTCTCCTTTTGAATTGCAGGTTGGTTCAATTTATAGATTCTTATGATCCACCATTGAAAGGGTTACAAGAAGATCTAAAATTTGTCAGTCCACGTATTGGAGAGGTCATCTACGTTCCTTCTCTATCCAAAAAAGTGATAGTGATAATGCTGATCATATTTCTATTTCTCTGTGTGTGCATGTGTCCTTTTTATTTTGTAATTTTATGTTATAAGACATTGGTATCTAGCCTTCATCGCTCATTTTTCTCTCTAAATCTTCATAGTGTGATGATTCTTCCGTAATAGTAGGGGGTTGGACCGTAAACTTAAAAAATGTATTGTGTAGCTTTCTAGTATTAGTATGGCGAGGGGATCTTCTCCTCCGTGTTCTTTTCTTCTCCTATCAATAATACTTCCACAAATTCTGTCTTTGAATAAAATAAAAAGAAGAGGAAATTGAATAATAGAATTTAAGACATCTTTAATGGTCATATTTGTCAAGCTCCCATCCGAAGGAAAGGAAGTTTGTTGGATGATATCTTATGAAAAATGAGAAGAGTTTTTTCTTTTCCTCAGAATTTGGTTAGTGTGGTGCTCACTTGGAAGTGTGTTTATAACGGTTATGTTGTTGTAAAATGATCATTAAATGGAGCTACAGCAAGTAGTCCTTTTTACATATATCGGAAAGGAGTTTGAATTTTAACAAATTCCAAAATCATACTTATGTTTGTTTTTAGATGGATTGCTTAAATAATGTCGAACTTAAGTTTCAATATTTATCTCCAGGTTTTAGAGGCTGTGGGCCCTGTCATTTTCCTATCTACAGATACAAGGAAGCTTAGAAATGAGGGATTCCTAAGTCCATATCACCCTCGGTATCCAGATATACTGACGAATTCTGCTCACCCTGTGGTACATGCTGTTTTGAAAGATCTTGATATTTGGGTTAAATTGACTTTTAAGTTCTGAAAGACATAGTTACTGCTAAACTTCGTTGTTGCGTCATTTTCACATTTCAGAGAGCCCAAGATCTAGCAAATGTTACTTCTTACAGGGAATGGGTTCTACTTGGATATCTTGTTTGTCCAGATGAGCTGCTTCGTGTCACTAGCATTGATATCGCTCTGGTATGCCTCACATCATTCATTCATGTTATTCAATAGGGTTTTCATTAAAAATCAGATACGCACTGCAAGGAAGAAGCTTGTTGTTGAAATTAGATACTCAATTGAATACATACCGTGTGAATGACACTTTCAATTAAATAAGTTAAACTACATCTTACAAAATGTTGCTCATGAAATTCTACAGTTCCGAAGAACATACTAATGTTGGATTTTACTGTCATGAAAAGCCAGGCTGAATTAAATGTCATTATTAGCATTGTTGGTTTCTGACTAGCATGTATGAAACCAGCCCAACTTCTTCCAAGCCCATATTTCTCAAGGGCAGGTGACCAAATATTATAACTCATAAGTGTATCAATATTACCATCCCGTGAATGAGATCAATCTTTCTCTTAAAATTCCACTTTTTGTGTGGATAGTGGCTTTTCCCTCATTTATGACATGAGAACCTGGTTTAGAAGTAAAACAGTTTCTGATGACTTTGTATCAAAGCATATGAAAGTCAATAATGGATTAACTGAATCCTTGCGCTTTCAAAACTTGTGAAATCTAGCTCTCATCTATTGAGGATTGTTGGAGAAAAGAGTCAATACTGAATTCATTCTACATAGTTGGTAAATATTAATATAGAGTGCCTTTCTGGCTTGGTTTATGTGGCAAAGCTTACCTCATGGGGTTTGGAGCAACTGGTGGAAAGTTGTATTGTTTTAAATTCTCTTTGATTCAGTTTGCTGATTTCACTGCACCTTTATCATTTCCTTATCAGATTTCTGGTAATATTTATGTACTTAGCTGATAACATGAGCAGTGTTTTTTTTGGACCAGATGCTTTTCTCTCTATTTCTGGTATCTTTTCTCTGGCACATTCAAAAACAAAAATTCTCTCTCTTTAACTACTGCGAGGGTTTAGCAAGAATTATCTGGATGCTTCATACATTTGTTCACTGATACTTCTTTTTCACTATGATTTCCTGTTTTTTTAAAATTTTCAAAATGGTTCTCAGGTCGTACTGAAGGAAAATTTGATACTTACTGTATTCCGGGATGAGGTTAGTAGCACTGTCAATTGTCCAGACCATGCTCTCTGTTTACAATGGCTGATTTTTTGTTGAAATCTTGAACATGCAGTATGCACTTTTGCATGAGGATTATCAGCTATACGTTTTGCCTCGGATATTAGAATCGAAGAAGATGGCCAAGTCTGGGCGTACTAAGCAAAAAAGAAGCAGATCTCGAGTATAGTGTGGCAAAGCACGTTGAGAAAATGATAAGGTAAAACTTAGTTTTGATTCTTGGTATTGATGGAAGGAATGAAACCATCACTGCCCTCTGGTTTTTTTCTTTAGACTTATAAACATTAACCTTAAAAATAATCAATATGCTCAATATTTTATGTACTTTACTGGTGAAATTGTCAAGGATTAATCTAGGGATGTCAACTTGTCACATTCTGAAGTAGCTACCAAAGTTTGTAGATATACAGAAAGGAGGGAAAATGTTTCAGCCACAGTTCTATCATCAGAAAGCAAGTGGCGTGTAACAGCCATTATTGGCCTGGTTATAAAAATGATTGAGCTGTGATTCTAGCAAAATAGAAATGTTGAAGAATCCTGACATTGTGGTGAAAAATGATAGACTTTGTACTTGGAAATCTTGTCATTTATGCTAATGATACCACATGTTCAGATGCTGGGATTTTGCTTGGTGCATGGACAATGACAAAAAGTGCACGGTCTCTTGTTTGCTTATGTCAATGTTAAAATTTCTTCTAATATTCCACTAATATTTGATAGTTAGCTTTAATTTCTTGTGGTTCTATTATTCTAATAAAAACAAAAAGAAAAAATCAATATACCCAATGTTTCAGCATCTAATGTGATTTGGATATGTTGTGAATGTTGCAGCGAAGTGCACGAGCAATCTCTTCTATCTTGTGATGCCATTCACCATGAGAGGAGAGTATTATTAAAACAAGAAATAGGAAGAATGGTACTGTTTTTTACTGATCAGCCAAGTTTATTGGCTCCAAACATTCAGGTAAATTTGAAGTGATGGTACATCTCCTTTTGTCATCCCATCATTCTGCTTCTTTTCAAAGCTCTAAATTTAAGCATATGGTTGACCAACTCTGGCTATGTTAGGAATCCTTTTGTTCAGTCTCAATATGTATGCAGTATTTTAAATAGATAATTGATGTTAATTGAAATTTGATTTCTGGGCTGATGGGAAAAGAAAACAATGAAGTGGGGTAGGGGTGGGGGTGGGGGAGCAATTGACTTCTCTTTGAATCTATTTTACTTGCCATGGTACCAAGTATGCTTATTTACCGCAAATTATTCCCGGAACAATCATTCTCTAATGTTATGGTGTTTCTTACAGATGGTATTCTCTGCCCTGGCATTGGCACAGTCTGAGGTTATCTGGTATTTCCAACATGTAGGAATTGCATCATCAAAATCTAAAGCTGCTCGAGCAATACCTGTTGACATAGTACGTCAAGTTCTTTGCTTAAATCCGATGTTGTCATTATAATTCTGTAAAAAGGTGACTCTGGTTTTTAACTTAATTTGGTGTTATTTTTGGTGGTAGGATCCAAATGATCCAACTATTGGCTTTTTACTAGATGGAATGGATCATCTATGCTGTCTTGTGCGCAAGTATATTGCAGGTTAGGGTTTGATGTAAATTTTTCCCCCTCACAAATCATACAATTTATGTTGATATTGCACTTAAAACTGGTTAGTGTTTTGATTCTTTCTCATTAGTGGAGTAAAGAAGCAAACCATCCCAACCCCAGAGTGATATAAATGATCTTACAAGCTACTTTGTTGTGACTAAGATGGTAAAAATGTCTTACAAAGCTAGTATGCGAAAAAAATGTTTAAAATTGAATGAGTGTGAAGTTTGATAATTATTTAAAATAGCAGATGGACCTTTTAACCTTTTAAAACTGAAAGGTTAGGTTTTCAGAGGTTCTATCATGACTTTAGAGCCTGGTGTTGTTGTCTTATGTTTTCTTATTGTTGTTAATCCATCTGCATTTATTATACAGATTGTTTTTTGGTGGCTATTATATAAATTAGCAGAGAAGTCACTCAGTTTGTAGTTCCAATGTGAGAAACCATGAAATGCTGAACAGTTATTGTAGTGCTAGGCAAGGGTCAATTTTATGAAAACAGGTTCTTATTCAACCATGAGGCATTGTGATCATTCATATTACCTGAAATGCCTATATACCTCAGTGTGGAGCAACTAGTTTTATGGCATGCAGTTATCTTACTCCACAGGTCTCAAGTATGGACAAACAAGTCTTTAAACACTCTCATATTTAATGCAGCTATCCGAGGCTATGCATTATCATACCTGTCTTCATGTGCTGTTAGAATCCGGTTTTTGCTGGGAACTCCAGGAATGGTGGCTCTTGATCTTGATGCTAGTTTAAAAGGGCTTTTCCAACAGATTGTTCAGCATTTGGAAAGCATACCAAAACTGCAGGGTGAAAATATTTCCGCCATCATGTGTGATTTATCTGTAAGAAATCTGTGTGAATCAAGTTCAATTTGTTATGGTGAAGTTTTCTGAATTTGAATTGACACTGCTTTGAAGTATCACTGGGTATGATAAGATTTTATGCACTTGTGATTTTTCAAGTGCTTATCGCTATAATGTCAAGAATTAGACACCTCCATCACACAAGGATTTCTCATTTGTATTTAAAAGACATATGATTGGGATAGTTGAAAGAAGGTATTGTTTGAAGGAAACCAACAAAATGATTATCTCTGTTGGTCCTCTTAACTTTGACTTGAAAGAAACCATGGTGAAGTCAGCGGTATTGCATTCAGAGTAATGCTATGTTTAAGGAAAAACTTTTAACAAATATATAAAGAATGGACACAATGGCAGTAGTGGTAATTTAGCAAACTTTATGGTTGTTTATTTTATGTTTCTATTCGTTACATATTCATTTTACAAATCATTACTCTTGCATTTATGCTTGGCTTTGAAGTATGTTTCCTTCTTATCATGGATTCTGTTAATTCCTTTAACAATTTTTTTTGTTGTTGCCATTTTTTCTACCATTGTTTTCCAGAATTGGCTTCTTCATAAGAGCACCAATAACAATATCATGGTATGTCTTTTCTAAGCAGGAGTTTCGCAAGGATTGGTTGTCAATATTGATGATTGTCACATCGGCTAGGTCATCTATAAACATAAGACACTTGGAGAAAGCTACTGTCTCTACTGGAAAGGAAGGCTTACTGTCAGAAGGAAATGCTGCATACAATTGGTCCAGGTATTCCCCGACTCTTGTTCGCCTTATAACTAGTGCTACTGCTAGGTTGCTGAAAAGTTAGCCCATTACTGGACTGACTTCACGAAGCCGATCCACATAGTCTAACCCCTCTAGTTTGAGATTGACACTATGATTTGAGTGATACAATTATCTAACACAATATATAAACTATAATTATCAACATTATATCTGTATAAAAGTTAAAAACTGACTGAATTATTTGTTGGTGAATTGATCTCACTCAGAATCAAACCACTGCCCAGAAAGTCAAGATGAAAAGCTTATTTATTTTATTGAAATTATTTGGAAAAAATTTAATGTACTATGGACAATTACTGTTGTGCCCTTGAGCAATGTTTCAAAAAACTTATACAACAATTAGTCTCACTAGAAATTCATACCACAACATTTGAAGTGGCCTTGTACCGAGTAGCTTAAACTTTGAGCTAAATGGCAAATGCTCTACCATGTTATGGGAGTTAGGCACGTTATACCACTTATTAATGTTGTCTAGTTTTCCTTTGAGACTTTGAACCATGTGCTAGACCAATAGTTAATGTTAGATGACTGTTTCATGATCTGAGTAAAAAATGAAGCCTATGGGCATAGGTTCCCTCTTTTCTCCAAACAGCATGTCAATTTCATTATCTGCTGTACTGTATTCAGGAGGTTACCTTGTTCACATGGAAAATCCAAATTATTTTGTTCAAATTGAATGTTGTTGAAATCTACAGACAGGAATCTCTTTCAATTGCAGATGCGTTGATGACTTAGAGTCGCAATTATCAAAGCATGGAACTCTAAAAAAGCTGTATTTTTACCATCAGCACCTTACAGTAGTGAGTTCCTGGCTTATTCAGTTTATAATTTCAAGTCATGAAGGTTGGGCTCCTCAAAATACTCAATTGGGTATTGTTGGACTTTCTAGGCAGCAGCTCTGTTGCTTTTCGTTTCCACAATTATTTTGCTTGGGGTTACCTCTTTTCCTTACGGGCTCCTTGTTATAACTAACCATGCATCTTTTTCCATGGTAGGTCTTTCGGAACACCATGTTTGGACCAGAAGGACGTCCTCAGCATTGCTGTGCATGGCTTGGTGTTGCTAGTAGCTTTCCAGAGTGTGCTTCTCCAATTGTTCCAGAAGAGGTGATCCATCAACTTGCTATTTCAGTTGGGGAGAGGGGCTATTATTGATGATTTTTTGCTAAGAGAAATTGAAATGGGAAGACTTGGATTTTATTTTATTTAATCTGCTGCACATTGCGTTGATCCATACTCGTTAAGGGCATGGTTGAACAGTTTGCACATTGCGTTGACCTCCACCCCAACTGTGCTTTCCATCTTGCATATCATGTAATGGAAATGTCATGAAATTTACTTTGTACTTTTCTGTAAATAGGTAACGAAAATTGGGCGAGATGCAGTCCTATATGTTGAGTCTCTTATTGAATCTATCATTGGAGGATTGGAGGGATTAATCAATATTCTTGATTCTGAAGGAGGATTTGGTGCCTTAGAGGCTCAGGTTTTTACTTTGAACTGTGATATACTGTAGCAGATAAGGAAATGCTTGAGTAGCAATATTAGAAAGCTAATGTTTTGGAAATTTCAGCTTCTTCCAGAGCAGGCTGCTTTTTATTTGAATGACACATCCAGAGTTTCAATTCCTACATCAAAATCTACCAAGGGAGCAGTTGGGTTTCCTTTGCCTGGCCATGAGAGCTACCCTGAAAATAATAGTGCTATAAAAATGTATGGAATTTAACTTGTGCTGCTTTTCATGGATAATCTGCAATGATACAACATGTCTTGATTCTTGAGTTTGTGTTGATGGCAGGTTGGAAGCTGCGATGCAAAGGTTGACCAACTTGTTTTCAGTTCTGAATGATATGGAGCCTATATGTGTTCTAAACCATGTCTTTGTTCTGAGGGAGGTGAGGCTGCTGAGTTTGTGTTTAACTTCTTTGGATGGGTATATGATAGCAGACTCTGATATAGGTGTCTTATAGTTGACTAAAGTACTATGAGTTTGCTATTTGTCTTCTTAACTCCTTGTAGCCCGTTTGGTATTGCATTCCAAACGGAGGTTGGGCAAAATTTGAAATTTATTTTTGCTTAAAATTTAATTTTTTCATGTTTTGGATCGTTTTGATATGCTGATGTCAAAAATAATTTTTAAAAAATGAAAAAAAATATTATTTTAATACATTCCAAGTGAAAAGTACTTTGAAAAGCAACCACTACCACCTCTTAAACATCCCCTATAGTCTCTTCTTAAAGATAGCAAGAATGCCAATTTCTTTATTAAAATAGTCTAACATCAAAAAGTTTCTACGAAAGAGTATTTATACTATAAAGAATTCAAAGTCTAATAGGATATCCTTATCAATATAGATAAAGCTGATAAATAATAATGATCTTGTTGTAATTCAATTTCTTACCCCTATTTTTGTACATGTTTCAAAATTAGAAAAATCCTAAAAATGTCTTTTCAGTAATTTTAGTTAATTTTAATTATTTTGTTATTTTCTTCATTTTTATTTAATTTTTATGTGTAAAAAAATCTTACTTAATTAGGAAGGGATGCATCAAGCCATATAAACTATCAAGAAATGTAGTGCTTTTTTCGCTGAACAAGAAGGGGTGTGATTTACTTCTTTTTAATCCATATGCTGTGCAATAGCATGGTCAGTGTGTCAACTCAAACAATATCAAAATGTTGGGATTCTGGTCTGACATTGTAGTCTTCTGTGCAGTACATGAGAGAGGGCATACTTGGCAACTTCAGGAGGAGATTGCTTGCAGTATTAAAAGCTGACAATGATCTTCAACGGCCTTCTGTCCTAGAGTCCTTGATTCACAGGCACTTGAACATTGTCTATCTAGCAGAGCAACATATCAGCATGGACCTTACTCATGGTATTCAAGAAGTTCTACTAATTGAGGCCTTCTCAGGACCTGTGTCTTCTCTTCACTTGTTTGAAAAACCAGCAGATCAGCTTACTGGGTCGGCCACTGAAGTTGTCTGCAACTGGTACATAGAAAACATTGTCAAGGATGTATCAGGTGCTGGAATCCTTTTTACACCAATCCACAAATGCTTTAAAAGCACGAGGCCTGTTGGTGGATATTTTGCAGAGTTGGTCACCGATCTCAGAGAATTGCAGGCCTTTGTTCGTGTATTTGGTGGCTATGGCGTTGACAGGCTAGACAGAATGATGAAAGAGCACACAGCAGCACTCTTGAATTGCATTGACACATCATTTCGGTCAAACCATGAAGTGTTAGAGGCAGTTGCTGGCAGCATGCATTCTGGTGACAGAATAGAAAGAGAGGCATGTTCCAGGCAGATTGTGGACTTGGACACAGTAATTGGATTTTGCATTGAGGGAGGGCAAGCACTTGCTTTTGATCAGCTTCTTGCTGAAGCAGCTGGGGTCGTGCTTGATGAGGGTGCACCCTTGATATATTCACTACTGTCTGGGGTGGTTAAGCATATACCCGAAGAAATATCGGAAAAGAAGGAAATCAGAAGAATAAGAGGGGTGGCTAACAGTCTTAATATAGTTGGAGATCATGATTCAGAATGGATCAGATCAATTCTAGAAGATGTTGGGGGTGCAAATGATGGTTCTTGGACATTGTTGCCTTATTTATTTGCCACCTTCATGACATCAAAGATATGGAATACTACTGGCTTCAATGTTGATACAGGGGGCTTCAACAACAATATCCATTGTCTGGCAAGGTTGGGTTTTCTTGTCCCGCCATATTGTTGAATTGACGGGTCTGGATATACTCCTGAACACAAGAAGTTCAATGCTTCTTCGAACATGTATTGCATACGAGCTATTGATCTAAAGTCAGTGGCCCATAACTGGCATTTCTATCCAATTTTTTTTTTGATTGGGTGACTGGCCATCTCCCATTTAACTATCATATTTAAATTCTGAACTGAACCGAGGTCTACTGCATTTGCTACTAATCATGGTATATTCTGTTATGAGGTCTTACGAGGAAGTATTTAACTCTTCTTGCCTTCTCTCTGTCTCACCCGCCAGGCAACTTTATTCACAGTTAATTTAGTAGGGTCATGCATTTGCCATTTTTGTACTACTAGTAAATGAAATGGTTTCTATCATCCATTATTAATTTTTTTTCCTTACAATTGAATATTCTTTGCAGGTGCATGAGTGCTGTGATTGCTGGTAGTGAGTTAGTGAGATTGGAACGCGAACATCAGCAGAGACAACAGTCTCTCTCTAATGGCCATCTTGATGAGGCTTTGGATCCTGAAATACATAGCCGTTTGTCTGCTGAAGCAAGTATAAAGTCTGCAATGCAGCTTTTTGTCAAATTTGCAACTGGTATTGTGCTAGATTCTTGGAGTGAAGCCAATAGGTAAACGTGCAATGCCTGTCATGCCCCTCACATAAATACACGACATGCACACAAGTTGCATATTTTCATCGATTTTTGTTTGCATAAAATCTCATGGTAATTATTTTAAACCACAAGCATCATTCCTTAAAAACTCGTGTTAAATCTCTAGGGTGGCTCCATCAATAATTCTTTCAGCTCAAATACTGAGAAAGGAATGTTGATCTGAATAGTCTATTTGATTATCTTTATGACCTTTGTTTCCTTTCTCATCATTTCATGCATCTCAATCTCATCTCCCCTTTCTGTGCAGATCTAATCTTGTAGCAAAGCTGATTTTCTTGGACCAACTTTGTGAGATCTCACCGTATCTTCCAAGAAGCTCCCTCGAAGCCTATGTTCCGTACACAATTCTCCGTTCAATTTATAGCCAGTACTACTCAAATTCTCCATCCATGCCTCTGGCACTACTAAGTGTCTCACCCCGCCATTCACCTGCTGTATCACTGTCTCACACATCTCCTGCAGTGAACCATTTTTATGATATGGATAGTGGAAGCCTTCGCAGCACGGATAATAAACATCGAAATGTTCGCCGCTCTGGGCCTTTGGATTATAGTTCAAGCAGAAAAGTTAAACTTGTCGAAGGCTCAACTTCTGGGAGCACAGGTCGTAGTCCACTACCACGGTTTGCAGTCTCAAGATCCGGGCCTTTAATGTACAAGTAGAAAACGGTGAAAATGGCAGGGTCAGGAGTGTTGATAAATTATCAGCTCCTCGTCAATCAGACAAGTTTTGCATGCTGTAAATGTCATAATTCTTTGTTCTTATGTTCATCGTCGCGCTACACCTAATCATATAAATTAATGCCCTTTGCGAGAGCAAGATGTTGTGAATTTGGTTGCTCACTGTAGAATCAGCACTCCTCGACTTGTGCCATTTATGATAACATGCAGATAGAATTTTATTAGGTGAATCAGATCCATGGCCACCACAGTAGCCCCACCATTTTCACTTGATGTCATAATCCAGGTAACCCTAATTACAAGTCCATGCTACGCCTGAGCTTACAGCTCAAGTGGTACCCCAGCAAAATATATAGCAATGGTAAGGTATTTGATAATTGTCACTTGCTGCATCAATTTCTATGCCATCATTTTCTGAAGAAAAAAAAGGATTAGATTCGTATGAGATATGGTAGGGACCAAAAAGTTTGTGGTTCTAATAAGCAGAGGTGTCAAATTTGAAATTAGGACAAACCTTAAATTTACCATTTGGTATATTTTATTTCTAAAAAATACAGCTTTTTTTTGCTATGTTGAATTTATCTTCATCACTTCTTGTGACACGACTCTGGAGGTGATGCAGTAAATCTATTAAGATATATTGGTAACGAATATTACTTAACAAGGACTTCATAATTCAATGGCTTCCATTGTCAAAGCCATTTTCCATGGCAGAATTGAAAGATGTGATGATTCACTCCTCCCTTTAGTAATATTTGAAGACTGTTTAGCAGATATACTAACAGAAAAACTAAAATCTTCAACAAGTCACTTGACAAGTTGAGTATTGAAAAAATACCTACACGCCAATTTATCAGTTAGAGATCTCCTATACAAGATGGAAATGAATATACACTCAAAGGAAAATCGATGAAAAGTATTGCATCTTTACTCACTGATCCTTATGCAAAGCTGAATGTATATGAAACATATTAATTTTGCAGAATAATTATCATATGATGTTCAGCAGCATGTCATTGGCCAATATATTGACGTCTCTCCTATTTCTTTATTTATTTATTTATTTATTTATTTTGAGCATATGAATGTTATTTGACGGTCACCTCAATTTGTGGGGTTAGGTTCATATCCTACAAACTGTTCCGGAAACATAATTGTCAGAGATTCTAAGAAAATTGCCAGACTAGTCTATTTTCTCCCGGGTTTTTTCTCCCTGATTGTTTCACCCATGGCTGTAGAATGGCAGCCAGACTAATAGTCACAAATCACTCTCTGAGCTGTAAGTTTGTTGGATTATTCTGCTTTGCTTTGCCTTTTTCTTTTGCCAACAGAACCTTATCTTGACTTCATCTGCCTATTATCACTTATGAAGTACGTGATTTGCTTTTTCTTTAAGAGCTGTTTCTGTCTTTCCTTTTGCCAACACAACCTTACTTTTGTGGTATACCATTTAGAAATATAAATCACAATAATGGAAGAATGCAAATTCCAAATCTGAAACATCAAAGAAAATGTCACTGTGCTTGAATTCCAAGCCAAGGAGACCAAAACGTCAACTCTCGTCAACAATGGCAAAATATCGAAGAAAAAGTCACTGTAACTGTTAAGTATTCAACATTCTAGTTTACTTACAAAAGAGCTCTTAAAGAAATGGGATATTCAACAGTCTATTTACCTTTGAAAAGGAAATTATTGTAACAAGAGCTTAAGACAGTCCCACCACTTGGGGCAAGTGGTAGAAGATTTCTTACAGCTAAAGTAGTAGGAAATTATTGTCCAAAATGGAATGGAAAGATCAATTCAATTTCCTTTCCAACTTGATACTACCGTTCTATAAATGCAGCTATATCCCCAAGTGATTTTATCTTCATCACTTCCGTTGCAGACACGATTCTATGTTGGAAAAAGACACCAATATATCCGAATTCACAATCCGCATATCTCAATTCTTTTCTCTTTTTGTGCAATTAAAAATAGGGGTCAGTCAATCAACAAAAATAAAATACAAAAACTAAATAAACACGCAGCACAAAGAATTTTTAAGTGAAAAACCCCAATATAGGGAAAACTACGAGAAGGTAGTCCACTCAAACTCTTCCACTAATTCAAATAATAGGATAATAAAGTTCTTTCTTAGCTTAGTTAGAGGATATACATCAAATCACTAATTTTTTTGTTATTTATTTTTGGGTCCTCAAAAAACAAATACAAAAAAAAAAATCAAAAAATATATTCAGAAGAAAAAAAATAGCAATGAGAAGAGAATTCCAAAGTGTCTAGAAAATGACCAAAATTGAAGAATGCTAAAAAAAATACAAAGATTGAAATTTCACAAGATATTTTGATTGATGAGAGCCTTGTTTACAAAAAAAAAAATCAATTTGAGGAAGAAAAGTTCAAAATCAAATGTTTATGGATTTAATTAAATTTAAATTTTATTGCAATTAAACCCTCCATAAATTCAATTAGACCTTTAACAAAATCTAATTAGGTCCTTAAACATCCAATTTTGAATTTATTTTCCTCAAATTGAATTTTTTTGTCAACAAGGCTTTCATCAGTTAAAATATATTGTTAAATTTCAATCTTTGTATTTTTGAACCTCCTCAACCAATCTTTAGCCATTTTTCAAAAAAAAAAAAAAATTGATTTTTTTTGTATTTTCTCTTTATTTTTTTGTGTAGGGATCACTAAAAATAGGCGACAACAACTTTCATGGTATATTTATAGCTCATAAATCTTTTTCTTGTGTAAAAAGAAGGGCATGCAAAGTGTAATTACCCGAATAACTTTTAATATGAGATAAATATCCCTTACCCGATAAGAATATGGTAGGTCCTTAAGAGACTTTTATACACTTAAAAAGATATTAAAAATTAAATTTTAAGACATCAAGTGTAGCTAAGCCTACAAAGACTAAGTTCTTCCATGAGGTTACACTCAAGGAAGGTCTGTCGTTCCCCTGGACATCCCAAGGGAGGATGACCATTATCTTAGACTTGGTTGTTTGCCAAGTTGTGCTTGAGTCGACATGCGTGTTAGACCGGCATTATCTTGGGCTTGACATACTACCAAGACCAAGCGCCTTGGACTTGGATGAGTGCCAAGTCCAAGCGTCTTGGGTCTGGCATAAGTGCCATACCCATACTACCTTGGGCTTGGGACACTACCAAGTCCAAATGCTTTAGGCTTGGCTTGTTACAAAGTCTAAGTTCCTTAGGTTTAGCATGCGTGCTAGACCGACGCTACCTTGGGCTTGATGCACCGCCAAGTCCAAGCATCTCGAGTCTCGCCATATGTGTTAGACACACATTACTTTAAGCTTGACGCTCTGTCAAGTCCAAGCGTCTTGGGTGTGCAATGCATGCCATACCTATGCTATCTTGGGCTTGACGCATTACCAAGTCCAAGCACCTTGAATCTGTCTTGAACTTGATTGATTGCCAAGTCCAAGCGTCTTGGGTGTGGTAAGCCCGCGGACCCACTCTATCTTGGATCTCGACAGCGTGCGCACCCACGCTACCTTGGGCTTGGTGTATTTCCAAGTCCTAGCATCTTAGATTTGGCATGTGTTCTAGACTTATACTATCTTAGGCTTGACGCACTATTAAACGTAAGTGACTTGGACTTGACAAAATAACAAGTTTAAATACCTTAGGTCTAGCATAGCGCCAAACCCATATGTTTTAAAAAACCAAACAAAAATTAAATAAAAACTTAATAAAATTGGCTCATCCTTTCACTTTCCAGAAGAAGGATCTTTACCTTTATCTTGCACTTAAGGAATGCAATCCTTTGTCCGGATATACTTTCCCCCAAGTACCCTTTGTCCGGATATATTTAATAACAAAAATTAAATAAAAACTTAATAAAATTAAGGGAGCAATTGTCTTCTTTTGTCCCTGTGTGGCTCGCCACTGCCCACCCTAGTTTTATAATAAATGCCTTGTTTATTAGATGCATTTGTGTGAGTTCTATCCCTCCATTTGATATAGGGGAGACATATAAAATGTTTATTTTTTTTTTATCAACGTATTTTTTAATTACAAGATTATTAAAAATCTTTATATATATAAAAGAAAAATTAGAAAACTTTAATAATATGGAATAAAAATTAAAAATTAAAAAATTTAAAAAGTTTAATAATATTGAATAGAAAATAGAAAAAGTATTTTTTTGAGACATGAAAGTAGAAAAGCCTAATAATAATAAATAAAATAAATAATTTTTTAAATGAAAAATAACTATATTTGTTATTAGTCAAAACCTTAAAAAATAAAAACATCATAACTATGTGGAGAGACATAAAATGTTTAAATTTTATTTATCAAAGTTTTGTTTTTATTAAAAGGTTATTACTATAAAAAATATAAAAATTTAATAATACAGAATAAAAAACAAAACTAATAAAAATTAAAAAGTCTAATAATATTGAATATATAAACAAATCAAATATGAAAACTAGAAAAGTCTAATAATAACAACAACAAATAAATAAATTCTTAAATAGAATAAAAAATAAAGAAAAATATTTATTTTCTTAAGAACTACTTTCCTTGTCTATGATCAAAGTTTACTGCCTTCGAAATATGGCTGTCAGTCCGAAGGGCTAACCATGTAAATGTCATTCCAATATTCTTTCTACTAGCGGAAACTTTTCAAAGTGGATTCATTGATTGGTAAGAGACCAATGAAAGGAACAAGGAAATAACGAAAACATAAACCACACTCGAAATTTCAATATGTCATTCCAATGTTGTTCCACACTCGAAATTTCACGGGAAACCCGAAGACATCCAATTAAGACGCAACTGTCTATCTTCTTCAGAAATTTTCGATCATGACCAAGACAAATGAATTCCTGCACAAAGGGCCGGTATTTCATCTTATGGCTCCCATAGATATACACGTATGCAGGGCTAATCATTTTATACATCCTCCTTAAGAAAGTAAACCGCCAAGGCCATGGCTTCCCATATCTTGCTCTTATCCATACCTTCGTTGTTTTGTTCTTTATTTGCTTATGCTTCCTTCTTTACTTCTTTTGCTACTCGGCTACTGGAGCTGAAGTAGCAAATGGAAGGAAGGAAGCAGAAGCTCTTCTAGAATGGAAAGTCAGTCTTGACAACCGAAGCCAGTCTCTCCTGTCTTCTTGGGCTAGAGACAGCCCTTGCAACTGGGTCGGAATCAGTTGCGACAAGTCTGGCGTGGCTCACTCAACATAAGTCTTCCTAATTCTAGTTTGAGGTACCCTAAATAGTCTCAGATTCCCTTCCTTTCCTAACTTGACAGTGCTTATCCTTCGCAACAACTCGCTCTATGGGTTCATTCCTTCACGTATAGGTAACTTCTTATCAAACTTGATTTGTCTTCAAATAGCATTTCTGGCAACATACCACCAGAAGTTGGAAAATTGGTATCTCTTGATTTGCTTGATTTGTCAAAAAACCACCTTAGTGGTGTTCTTCCTATGTCCATAGGAAACTTAAGCAGCTTGTCTGTTTCTTTACCTTTACGGCAACGAACTCTCTGGTTTCATACCTAGGGAAGTAGGAATGCTTGAACATCTATCTGCCCTTCACTTGTCTCGGAAATAATTTTTACGGAAGGTACAATCCCTGCTTCCATAGGAAACATGAGATCTCTCACCAGTTTACTTTTGTCATCTAATAATCTAACTGGTGCAATACCAGCATCTTTAGGAAACTTAGGAATCCTGACTACTTTAAATTTGTCATCTAATAATCTAACTGGTACAATACCAGCATCTCTAGGCAATTTAAGAAGCTTATCTGAACTTCACCTTGCGAAAAACAGTCTTTTTGGTCCTATTCCTCCAGAAATGAACAACCTTACACATTTGTATTGGTTACATATATATTCTAATAGATTGTCTTGAAATCTACCACGAGATGTGTGCCTTGGTGGATTACTTTCACATTTTGCGGCGTTGGACAATTATTTCACGGACCTATCCCAAAGCTTGAGAAATTGCAGCAGCTTGTTGAGACTCAGACTTGAGAGAAACCAACTTAGTGGAAACATTTCTGAAGCTTTTGGCACACATCCTCATGTGTACTACATGGATTTGAGTGATAATGAATTGCATGGTGAACTTTCATTGAAATGGGAGCAGTTTAACAATCTGACAACCTTCAAGATTTCTGGAAACAAGATTTCTGGAGAAATACCAGCAGCTCTTGGAAAGGCAACTCATCTACAAGTTTTGACCTCTCGTCAAATCAACTAGTTGGGAGAATTCCAAAAGAATTGGGAAATTTAAAGTTGATTGAACTTGAACTCAACGATAACAAACTATCAGGATATTCCTTTCGATGTCGCATCGCTATCTGATCTCGAAAGGCTTGGCCTGGCCGCGAACAATTTTAGCGCAACAATTCTTGAACAGCTTGGCAAGTGCTCAAAACTGATATTCTTGAATATGAGCAAGAATAGCTTCGCAGGGATTATTCCTGCTGAGATGGGGTCTTTACAGTCTCTTCAAAGTCTTGACCTCAGTTGGAATTCCCCTTGATGGGAGGTATAGCACCGGAGCTTGGATTGCTGCAGCGGCTAGAGGAATTAAACTTCTCCCATAATATGCTGTCTGGTCTCATTCCAGCCAGTTTTAGTAGACTGCAAGGCCTCACTAAAGTGGATGTATCCTTTAACAAGTTAGAGGGTCCCATTCCTGACATCAAAGCCTTTCGCGAGGCACCATTTGAAGCAATTCGCAACAACACCAACCTCTGTGAATGCTACTGGTTTGGAGGCTTGTTCTGCTCTCATGAAAAACAAAACTGTGCACAAGAAGGGCCCCACAGTTATCATTTTGACTGTATTTTTCCTGCTGGGTAGTTTGTTGGGCCTGATTGTAGGTTTCCATTCCTTTTTCTCCAAAGCGGAAGAAAGAAAAGGTTAATGGAAACAATTCTCAAAGAGATGTTCCCGCGAGATGGTGCACTGGTGG
>JAGMVL010002169.1:600000-859208 GCA_019202695.1 Populus x sibirica
GTGGTCATTATTTTTTCTCTAACTAATATGTCTGAAATTAGTCTATTATTTTCCCTTACCCAGTTATGATGATATGAGCTGGTATATATATCATAAACGTCATAGAACAGACAGACAGACAAACAGCCCAGAAGATGATCGTTAATTATATTGCTCTACTGCAATATCAACAAGGATATTATCCAAATTTCGAATTCGTTGATATATAGCTAATTAAAGAGTCCAGCATTATCACAAATCTCCCCCAATTTAAGGTCAATCTGTCAAGCTGGTGATGTGCTCCCGATCAATCTATCTTTTTACTTTTATCTGTAAAATGGAGAGGAGAGGGAAAAAAAAAAAAACTCTCCTGTCTCTAGTCAAGGTCATGCCATGCAGAAGATAAGTTTCAATAAAATTGGTTGACTAAAAAAGTGTATTGAACAATATTAACAAAACCTAATCAGCTTTGAAAAACACGTAGACACAATTCCATTTGTAATTATTTACAGGAACAATGTAATAATATATTTCTTTTTTAAACCAAAAAAAAATATTGAAATGGTTTCATGAGTCGAGTTTTTTTTATAAGGTCTATTAGTTATTATTAAATTGATTAAGAATAAATAATTTTTTATATATTTAAAAATCACAGTGAAATAACTAAAATACTCTTAAAATAAAAAAATAATTAAAATTAACATTCAAGGGCTTTTTTTGTATTTTCACAATGGTTTTTCTCATTATTATTAGGTCAATTGAGAGTAATATTGTGTTTGCATAAATATAGGGTGGGAAAGCACGTTAAACAACTAAAATACAATTGAAAGCAAAAAAATAAATTAAAACTAGCTTCAAGGAATTTTTTGTATTTTCACAATGATTTTTTTTATTATTATCATATTAGCTAAGAGACAATTTGGTATTTACATAAATATAGGGGGGGGGGGAAAGTAGTTGACACGTGTGACATTTTTCAATGACCTAAATACCTTTTCCATCATGTCATTGGAAGCGCGTTGTGTCCTCTTCTTTATGGGGTGACACGTGTGGTTGGGGGTGACATGGTTTGTCATCCAATACTTTGTTTTCCTCTCTTTTTTCTCTATCCTCCACTCAAAATTCACGTTCGTCATGCAATATTTCAGAGTTATTTTCTTATTTAAAGGGATTTCCACTTCGGTTCATATTCTTTTGATTTTTTTTATTTATGTTCTTGGCCCTTTGTAAAATGTTGATTTTTTTTCAATTTCATTCTTCAATTTCAATTTGTGATATGCTTTTTTTTTTCAATTTGGTCATCATTTTTTTTATATTTGTTCTTTTTTGAGCCTTTTGTTAAATTTATTTTTCTTTTCAATTTCACCCTTCAATAAAAAATTTGTTTCTATTTCTTATTTCAATAGTGATCTTTATTCTTTGATTGTTTTTTTCTTTTGTTAAATTATTTTTGCTTCTCAATTTCACCCTTCAACATTTGATTGATTGGAAATTAAGTTTCATAATTTTTCTAGATAGAGTGCTTTCAGTCTATTAACCCTGGTCACGGGTCTGAAAAGTTTACATGGTTTTTTTTAAAATAAGCTTTTGTGATATTCTTTATTTTCTTTTCTATCAGGTTATCCTAGTCTCATGATCTAGATCATGAGTTTGGTGAAATGACTCATGTTAGCTCAACCCTGATTACCGGGGTTACATATTTGTTATGCTAACCTGGATTGACTCGACTTGATTTTTTTAGTTCCCTTGTTTACACAACTTCATCCTTCCATATTTAATATGTATATTTTCTTTTGGAAAAAAAAATCTTTTTTTCACATGTTATCTTTAGCACTTTTTTAATTTGGTACATTTATTATTTTTTTATTATCTAATTAAAATAAAATCAACTTATTTAATTCTGTCACCTTAAAAAAAATTAAAATCAGGGCCGCCACGCAAACCGATTTTTTGTTCGACATTTAGAAATATCTGGGTCAAAATTAAATTTCTTCTTCCGAATAATTAATGATGCACTCCTATATCAATCCTGTGTATTCGAAGAATCAATCCTTTTAGATGCTAGTTCTAAAATTCAATCTTATAAAGTCAAGGAAGAGAGCAAGACTTTTTTAACATGGGCTTGGACCATGTTCTAGATTAGTGAATCGTCGGGTTGGCCCGCTAGAGTAATGTTTTATAACTAAGATAAATACAACTAATTACAACAATTAATAGAACTATTATTTTTTGTTACACAATTAATATAATGTTTAATGAAAAGCTTAATTAATTAATACTTGAGCTCTTTCCATGCTGTCCTTTCCCTCCGTATCCATGGCAATTGTGAAAGGCTCAATACCAACACCCTTCGCAACCCAAATGCCGTGTTTGTTTGACCCCTGAAAATTAATAAAGTCAAAACTCCTGGGAAAACATTATTCATCCAAATTTAATGGTAATGTTCACTAGACATAAAAAAAATTAATGAATTGGTAATTAAAGATAGTGAGGTGTTTTCACAATGCTCATGTATTATTATTAAATTGATTCGGAACAATTTAATCTTTATATATTTTTAAATTATATGACTCAACTACCCTCAAAAAACAAAAAAAAAATGTAACATTGATTTGTTTTTTTCAAAAAAAAAACTTTGTGGTTTTTTTCATTTTGTTTTTTTAAGTTATCTTGATTTTATTATATAAATTGTAGGTCTGATGTATTAACCTGAATTGACTTTATATTTTTCAAGAGATTGCTTTTTTTTTTAAGGGATTTTAATTATTTTTAACATTATTTTTAAAATTAAAAAAAAAAGTAATCCAGCCCTAAAGTATAGCGCGAGTAAATGTCTAGTTCATAAGAACTAATTAAAGAGGGGAAATCAATGTTGCCCTCCTTATAAAATATTGTTATTTGGAACAATATTATTTTTTTGAATTTTAATTTTATTTTTTAAATTTTTTTTTTAATTTTATCATTTAACATTAAATTTATTAGTGCTTGAGTTTCATAATTTATTTCAGCTTACTTTTTTATGAAGTTATCTTAATCTCATAACCTGAGTCACGAGTTTTGTGAGTTAACTCGGTTGACTTAGATTTTTTTGTTATTTTTAGTAATTGAATTTTTTTTTCATTTTAATCTTTCATCAATAGGAATTAAGCTTCATAATTTTTTTTGATTTACTTTTTATGAAATTATCTTAGTTTTATACCGTGAGTCAAGGATTTCACGAGTTAAACTGAGTTAACTCAAGTCTTTTTTTATCCTTTTTTAATTGATTTTTTTTTCAATTTCATTATTTAATGTTGGCTTAATTGGAAATTAAACTTTGTAATTTGTTTTGATTTGTTTTTTATGAGGTTATCTCAGTTTCATGGTTTAGGTTTGACATGTTAACCAAGGTTGACTCAAGGTTTATTTTCATCTTTTAATTGATTTTTTTAATTTTATTATTCAACATTGGATTGATTAAGAATTGAGTTTTAATATTTTTTTATTTGTTTTCTATAAGATTATCACAATCTCATAACCTGAGTCATAGATTTTATATGTTAACCTAGGTTGATCCAGTCGATCCAATATGTTGTTGTCTCAATATTTTTTAAAAAAAGATATCGTCTTGAATTTTTTTTGTAGTCAAATTATGTTTGTTTTTTTTTTCTAGTTATTCAGGTTACTTTTAAAGTTGCCAAGTTAACAGGGACATATTGGATTAATCTTTACACAATACCTGAATATTTTTTTTTTAAAAAAATAATCTAACCTGCAACGTAGCGCGAATAAATGATGTAGTTTGTTTATGTATATGTTTGTCAACAATCATAGTTAAGTTTTTTTATATATATAAATATAATGATATTTAAGTTGAACATTAGTCTAGAATAAAAAAAAGTTTATAAATAAATAACTTTGATGTTTTAAATATAATCATTACTGAAGGTTTTACCGCTTCACCTTTCCAAAGGTTGACCTGTCGAAATAATGTTATTACACATAAAAAAAAAATTCAACCACTTTCTTCTTTAATTTTAGGTTTTTTTTGAAAGAGAATATAAATTGTTATATTTCTAATCGTATTATTGATTTTGAATTCAATCATTTGAATTAAATTAGAAAAATAAAATAATAAGCTAAATTATTTTCATTTTTATCATACACTAAATCATAATTATTTAATTTGAATTCAACAAACTTAATAACCTGATAATGGATCCAATCTCACTTTTTCTTTCTCTTCAAATCTTACCGAGATAAATCCTCATTGATTATAATTTAATGTCTTAACCTAATTACTCTGCGATGTTTTCTTTTCAAAAGTTTGACTTTTTCTCTCTTTTTTAAAAAAATCTATCTTCTTATTTCTATTTCTATTTTTATTTTGATTGAATGCTTTTTGATTTTTTTTTCTATCAATTATTTCTTTTAATATTTTATTAATTTTGAATTGGTCATTATAATTTGTTTTGGTTTATTTTCTTTGAGGTTATCGTACTCTTAAATAAACATCTCGACATTTGATTGATACTCAATTTTACAAATTTTTATTTTTGTTATTATATTATTAAATAAAAAAATAATTTAAAAAAACAAAGTTTTTAAACCCGATGAAGTCTATGATCCGAGCTGCGAGTTTGGTGAGTTAAACTGTGAAGTCTAGGTCAATCTAATATGTTGTTATCTCAATATTAAAAAAAAAATCATCTAGATATTTTTTGTAATGTCACATCTTATTTTTACTAGTCATTCGGGTTATCTTTGGACCTAATAAGTCAATTGAGTCATGTAGAGACAACTCTCATCCGTGTAAATTTTAAACATGATCTAGGCAAAAAGTCAAGTTTGAAGGCTTCAAGATTAACTCGATGGGTCAGGTTTAGTAACAATGTCATATAGTTTTCATTTTTAATAGAAAATCCATTTTCCAAAAAAAATTTCTTTCGAATGAATCCCTTTTATTTTATCATTTAATATTTGGTTGATTTTGAATTGGACTTCATAATTTGTTTTGGTTTGCTTTATATAAGGTTATTACAATCTCAAAAAAACATCCTAGTATTTGGCTAGTGTTTAATTTTGTGAGCATCGAATTTTGTTATTATATCATTAAGTAAAAAATAGTTTAAAAAAACAAAGTTATTAAACCTAGTGGAGTCCATGATCTAAGTTGTGGGTTTGACCAGTCAAGTCACAAGGCCCAAGTCAGTCTAAGATGTTACTGTCTCAATATTAAAAAAAAATATCACCTTGAATTTTTTTTTAAAGTCAAACTATATTTTTTACTGGTCGTTGGGGTTGTCTTTCAACCCATCAAGTTGACTAGGCTACGTTGGGAAACTCCCACACAAGTTTATTTTAAATCCAAACTAGATAAAAAGTCAGGTCAAAAATTTAAGATTGACCGTTGAATATTTTTTTGTAACAATACCTAATAATTCTTTGTAGCCTTGATAATTTTTTTTTTACTTTTTTTTTAATCCTTTACACAATACAATAAACTAGTTAACTAATTCAAGTCTCTCTTCTTCCTCCACCCATGAAAAGAAAAAATCCGTGAGGAGTGTAGCTCAACTAGGTCAAGTATTGAGTTTGCTTTGCAGAGGTCACTAGTTCGAGTGCCACTAACCTTAGCGTCACTGGAGGCTTACCTTATCGTTAATTTCAGGATCTCGAGAAATTAATCGAGACGCGCGTAAACTAGCCCGAATACCTACTATTCCAAAAAAAAAAATCATTACTTGAAAAAAATAAACAAACAAAAACATAAAACCTCGCGAATCGTACTTGTAAAAGGAGATCATCATGAACCAAACAAGTGAGAACATATAAAGAGAAACGAAAACAAAACACATAATGAAAAAGATAAGATTTATTGTTAATAATAATTAACAAACTTGTCTATACAATTGAGGGCATATTTGTAACTTTTGTCTTTATCTCGATGTGCACATTTTAGAGATGCTAAGTGGATTTAGATTAAAAAAAAGAAGAAAAAAAAGAAGCACAGTCCTGTAGATGCCGAATTCCATGATGAATTAAAACCAATATAATCTATATAGATTATACTTTTTTACAATGGGTCCTGATTCACACCCCTCATCAGTGATCATAATCTTAAAGCCTTGTCCACTTGTGATCCTTAATAGTGCTATGTATCATTTATTCATGAGTGAATAGGTTAATTACCTGAAGAACAAAAGAGAAAGGGAGAAACAAGTTAAATGTCCTCCTAAAATTTATTAGGATGTTCATGGCTTGATCAGGGAGTGTGCCTGTGATGTATTCTGACAATTCCATGATGGAAAATGATGTTTTCCGTGTTCATCCTCTGCTAGAAATCTAGTGGAGATCAAGCAAATGAGTGGCTAAAATATTTTCATAGAAGTAATTAACTTAATGATAGACAATGATGTAATTAATAGTGATAGAAAGGAGAGTAAGCATCTATAGTTTGTCAATAAATATTATTCCAAAGTATTTTAATGAAAATTATATATATAATCAGTAAAGCATCTTAATATATATTTTTAATCAATTAATAACAAATTCAAGTAGTCCGTCAAGTCATGAGTGGGAACCTAGATGTCGCGGGTTCCAGAGTTAGAGTGAGAATTTATTTTTATAATTATTGTAGGCAACATGTCGGTTTTTAATTATTTTTTTTTAAATAGTTGTTCACCTCTTCGGTAAAATATAATTATAGCATAGCCAAGTTTATCTTTATGAAAAAGGATAAATTTAACTGTTATATTTTCAGGTTTAATAATAATATAAAAAAAAATTCATACATATGGAAAAGAAAGAGCCACTTGGGTAAATAAGGTAAGTAATCCATTATTCTTTAAAAATTAATCATTTTTCATAAGTATTACAAAAAATATATATAAAAAATCAAAGCACACCTGCATGTCTATGGTATCTAATTACTGAACAATATACAACGGATATAGCAATTAGCCCTTACAAAAACTGAGCAAATTGCATAAAATTCCAGGAGGAAAAAAATATTATCCTCGCTTTGTAATGTATGTATGATGTTTTCACAGTAAAAAAATATAGGAATAGAATCTAGGATGAACAAAAGTTACCACACATGAACTGGTCGTTCACATGGAACTACTGAAGCAATCCTTCCTGAAGAGCTTGTTTCATGAAATTTATGTAGAGTTTTTATCAGAGCACGAGCCTTACTGCTACCATGAGGAGTCCCATCTGTTAGAAGTGAATATAGTGAACTCATGAGAGAAGGGTCCTTGGCTAAAATCGCAATCGCTTCTGCACCACCGTTTTTGCACAAACTTAGCAGAACAGTAACGCAATACTCCCGGGCAGCTCTAGATGGCGAAGATTGAAAAATCCTTGGGATTGTAGATAAAGCCGAAGTTTGCAGGATTGCTAATGTTCCGTCAACACTTTCGGCTATGGCTGCAAGAACTGCTACTGAATCTGCTATAAGTTCATCGTTATCTGAGGAAGACAAAATATCCATCAGCAATGGAATTGTACCGGATGCAAGCACCCTTTGGTGGTTCCCTGAGTGTAAGAGTAGCCCGAAAATTGCCACAACTCCATTCTTTTTGCCACAAGTGGTCCCATCTTTGATCAGTTCCACGAGGGTCGGAACTACTTCAGGTGTTTCTCCAATCAGTTTCCGATATGCCTTCACTGAAGCAAGGTAAAAGATTGTGGCGGCTGCCATTTGCTTTGCTTCCAAACTCAATCCCCTTTGAAGAACTGCAAGAATCGGCTGCAATCCACCGCTCTCAATGATCTCTTTCTTACCACAAGTATGCTTTGAGAGCTTCAATAGAGCTGAGATAGCAATCTCTTGAGCATAGCGTTCACAAGAAGAAGATAGAAGGTTTATGAGAGGTAAGATTGTGCCTGCTTCAATCAAGCAAGATCGATTAAAAATGTTTGATTTTGCAAGCAACCGAATTTCATAAGCAGCCTTTGTTTTCTGCTCTCTTGAACCGAAAACTAGCCTTCTTGCAAGAAACCTCGAGAGGAATTTCATTTCCTCTGCTGCTGCAGGACTACCTGGAGAGATGGTCCTGGCTATGTCTCGACTTTGGCTTCCTGAATTGGATGCACAAATGCCAACATCGGTGCAGAACTGTTGGATTAGCTTCCGGAGAGTGGTGTTGGGGACCAACTCTGTGCTTGTCAGCCTCTCACCTGTTTTGGGACAGGTCATATTTCCAGCTTGGAGCCATCTTTGAATCGAAGACCGATCATAAGTCTGCCCAGTTGATACAGTTACCGGATCAGTCATCAGCTCAAGTGAAATCGGGCATCGAAAATCTTCAGTATTTATGCAACTAGGGGCCTCAATGCCGTGCCTTGCATCGCTTTTATCATTGTTGCGATGATTCCAGGTCTCAAAAATCACTCCCCTGCAATAGCTCATTAACCCCAACAAGCTGCTTAGAAATGGGACCTCTCTTTCTTTACAATCTGAGCACTGAAAACCAATTTGTTCTTCCAAGAACTTGATTTCCTTGTTACAGTCATTCCAGTTTCTAATCTCTAGATGATCAAGAACCCGTTTCATAAAGCTGGAATCAGGCTCAGTCCCCTTCTCAAAATGATCTACTATCGAGAACACTTGTTTCAATGCCCATTCATCTTCAGGGTCTACCTCAACTTTAGCGTTACGTGCTTGCTTTCCTACTAATTCTACCAACTCCTTCACTTCACCACCAACATCAATCAAACTCAATGGCAAAACATCAAGAGCTGTCGCAATTGCTCGAATTAGTGCTCGAAACTGCGTGGAAACTATTTGAAACTTGATTAGAATCCATAGTTTTGCACCTTCACGCGTACAATCTTCCAACAAGAACTGGACCTTCTGAAAGGCAAGGTGGAGCTCGGAGAAGCAAAGAATAACCGAATCAGAAAGAGCCAATCTACGGTCCCTTGTTTCCTCGAAAAATAGAAGAAGAAGACCGATTTGTCGAATGGTTTGGCGGGCATTTTTCCTTTGTGTAGCAAACAACTTTGATTGGTAATTGCATATGTTTTGAGAGAGATTGATTAAAGAATTGAGAAGGGTTGCCGGGGAGATGGCTTCACAAGGATGAACCGCCGGAAATGTGAGAATCCGGCGATCAGTTTGGTCAAAATTTTGAATCATTTGAAGTGAAAAACAGAAAGGAGGATCCTCTGTATTTACTCTGTTCTGTTTTGGATGGGTTTTCTTCCTTTTCTTTTTGCCGGGTTGAAACTTGGGAGTTGAGAGAACTATGATCGAATTTGTCCTTATATAGGAGTGGGAGTAACTAGTAAGTCTGGCTGGACACGTGTTGAAAGATCAAGCTTCTAAGCACCTGTGATGACGGCTACATTCGACATTAGAAATGCAAGAACACGTGTAGACACGTGGATAGATGGGGTTGGGCAAGAGCTGCTTCTTGGATCATGGTTATTTATTTTGGACAGGGCTGCGGGTGTACAGACATGATAGAGTAAGATGATAACTGGTGGGTCCTACAAACCGCCTAAGGACACGTGGGCGAATGAGAGGACGACATGTTACTTGGGGAAAGGGGAGTCAATTATTCAAAACAATGAAGTAGGATGGTGATGACTTAGAGATATTATTATTGTGGCTTTTTTTTTATATAGGAAATATCGTGCACTCGAGGTAGCAAGGAGGAGACTTCATATGATGAGCGTTGACTTCAAAACAACGAATAGTGTCTTTGTTTCATATGATCCTTGAAAGAAAAGTTAGTTTTTTATATATATATATATATATATATAGTGTATATAATGGGAGCACTTGTGCAGATAATTGGACTTGCTTTTATTATTATTATTATTATTATTATTATTATTATTATTATATATGGATGTGGGAAATAAATTTTATTGTTAACATATCAATTTAGATAAATTAATCAACTTAAAAATAGATTGAAAAAGAATTGAATTTCAATCAAAAAATATTGTGATGGTGATAAAGATTAAAAAACAATAAAGAAGAAGATGAAGATGGGGTGAACTCAGTTAGGTCTTGGCTCAACTGAGTCTTCACACTCGATTGGGTCTCGACTCAACCAAGTTCAGAATATTTTCACAAACTCCTCAATTCTTTTTTTTTTTTTTAACTAGTCACTTCTTGTTTGGATTCTATTATAGCAGCATGAAGAGTTGTAAGCTCTGTATATAAAGTATCCTTTTTTATATGCAAGGAGTAATATGTTGATTGTAATTCATAAAGACTCTCTTCTAACTGAGCTTGTTTCTCCTTGCACGTGGTAATTATCTCCCGATAAGTCTTTATCAAATAATTGATTATTTACTCATGTTATCCTTCCTATTTTCAGAGAGCTAATACTTGACTTTGAAAATTCTTTTTTTTTTGGTTAATAGTGATAAAAATAATAAAGAATAATGATAAGAGATCAATGTTCTTTTACTCATATGGAGAGCGTCATTCAAGTTACTAGTCATTAGATTGCACATATTATCTCCTCTGAATCGTTGAATATCTCAAGGAAATTGAGTTATTCTAGCAATAATATGTATTTTAGCCACGATTATCAACAATTAAAGGATTATCTCTAAATATAGAAGCCATGAAGTCTTTCTCCCTATTGGTGTATATCTCTTCTCAAAGAGGTTGGAATCTTACTAAGGAACCTACTTCCAACTATTTCCATGTCAATATTAGCATTCATATCCCCATTCTCCTGTTGAGTTTTGCCAATTACCTCTACTTCAGATTCTTCTGTAGTCTCTTCCTTCTCCTGAGATTCTCTTTCCTAAGACTCTTCCTCTTCCGCCTTTTTAAAGGAGGATGATGATGATGATGAAGACAAGGAATTTATAGCTTGTTTTTTCTTATTCTTTAATTGTCTTAAAGAGTGGGGTCTGCCTGTAAACAAGATAAATAAATATCAGTATAATAGCTATATTGCACATAATACAAGGAAAATGACAACATATCTCTTGTACCATATATATTGTTGTCTAAAGAATACCCTTCAGCCAACCAAATAAGATAATATTGACAGTTATCAACAAGATTTCAAAACTTATTCTCCTCATTTGGACTCACTCCAAGTTTTTACTAATAGTGATTTGCCTTGAAAAATATCTTTCAAGAGATTTTGTGTTCTTCTCTTAAAAAAAATAAAACCATGTCATACTTTTTTAGCTTAATAAGAACTAGACAAAACTATAGTAATATTTAAATAGGTCAATGATAGGATTTTAGCCCTTAAGTCTTAGATATTTGTCAAAAGATGCTATAATCATCCATTTATTTAAGTGGAACTGACTCACATATAGGTTATAGTAGAAAAATATATCTCTAACAAAACTAGATTAGGGAAGGAAATACTCAATCTTAAACATGCACATAGGTTCCATGATCTTAAAATCTCTAGTTGTTGTCTCTAGTGTTCTATTTATTATTTCACGAGGAAGTGGATTCCTAGCATTATATGTCGCCCTCGTGTTAAGTGTTAGCTGAGTAATAGCATTATTGGCTACAATGCTCCTATATAGATCATATGGTTGAGGTGAGTTAGATGTAGGTGTAAAGGACTAATATACCCTATGAGAAGATCTACTGCCTCTACTCCCACTAATGTGATAAGAAGGATTAACTCACCCAACCCCACTGGTAGAAGCACAGCTCCAGAATCTCCTCTACCAAAGGTTTTTTTTTTTTTAATCCAGCTAAACATATTTAAAATCAAGAAGAAAAATCAAGAAAATAAAAGTACGATTCCTCACCTCAATCTTTACACATAAAGGTTTACCACAAGTAATTCGAAGGAAAGAAGATTATGATGCTGAACTAGAGAAGAAGTAATGGCTATTTATAGTAGCGATTCTACCAACAACCATTAAAGTGATTATGGGATGCCTAAGTAAAATGGTGAAGAGATGTAACAAGATTCCTTAGATAATTGTCATCATCATGGTAGACCAAGATTCTCCAGTATTATAACGTACACATCAATGTGAAAGATATTTTATGATTCCTGACATGGCCGTAGGCTTTATTCCCATAAATTTCAGCCATAACATAACCAGCTTTCCTAGTTAGTTCACACCATTTCTTGTATATATCATCTTTATTTATTTCTCCCCCTGCATATGGCTTTCTGATAAGGTAGTTTTTTTTTTTACAATACTCTATTAAGAATTTACTTGGGGAGCAATTGATAAAGATAAAAAAAAAAAAGATAAAGATCAGGTGAACTCGATTGGGCCTTAGACCAACCGAGACTCACACTCAGCCCAACTGAGTTCTCCTTCTCCTCTCTCTCCTATTAATCTCTTTTTATTATTACAAGCTACAAGTCTACAACTCTATATGAAGATATAATATAGGAATAAGGTTACCACCTTGAAGAGCTGAAAAGGTTTTTTTTATGGATATTATCTAGATTTTTTCATGTTTTTTCGCATATAAAATATCAGGTTTTAGCAAGAGTAAGAGGACTCTTTCAACACAAGACAAAGAAAAAAATATCTTACTCTCTCTACTTATTGTCTTTACATTATCACTACCTAAAATCCCTAAACTGATTTTGGCATTGAAGGGTTTTTTAGAGATAACACCCTTATCTAAACAACTATTATCCGTAAGCTCAGATTCAATGAAGTTTTTTCAAGTTTTATAAGATTGTTTACACTAAAAAGAAAATATAAAATTCGATAAATTATGTATCCAATAAAAACCACAAGGTGGTATTTTTTACACAAGTGTATACGTATAAGCTGCGTTTGTTTTCCGGTAACTTTTGCGTTTACAGTGAAACAAACGCAGCAAGGTGTTTGGTAACAAACCAAACTGCGTTTTATACTGCGGAGCCCACTAAAAAATTGAGTTTAAAACGTAATTTTTATATTTTTTTAACTGAATTTCGTAAAAATTCCTAAAACCCTGTTTGTTTTTGCGTTTCAAAAGCGCTTTTGAAAAAAATTGAAATTTTTTTGTTTTTTCTTTGCTTCAAATTAATTTTTTTTAGTGTTTTCAGATCATTTTGTTGCACTGATATCAAAAATAATTTTTTAAAAATAAAAACCATTATTTTAATATATTTTCAAATAAAAAACAATTTTAAAAGCAACTGCAACCACACTCTCAAACAAAACTACCAAACATTTTATCAAATAAATATCTAAATTCAATTAACCACAACTAACCGTACTTTTTTAAAACTTACTTTTTCAAATTACAACCATAAAAACTATCTAAAAAACAAACCCACTCACAGAGTGTAAAGACTAAAAGAGCGTGGATAATTTGGATGAAACTTATTCATGTTGATTAAAAAAAAAATTCTTGCACCTAAGAACCACAACGAATGTTCTAAAGCATGGAAAGTCACCTTGCATGGAGAGTTATACACACATGGTTTCGGTCAATAATACCCCAGCTAGCTCCGTCAGCAAGGCCGCCCGCCAAGGCTAGCTCTACTGCCCATGCAAAGGGTGCTGCTCTACACTTTCCCAGGAAGGTCGACAGCTCACTCACTCTTTTGTTGTTATTATAATATTTATTACTTGTTTAATGAATTAAAGGGGGAATTAGTCAAATTACATATTAATCTTTATCAGGTTTTTTTGTGACTAAAAATATTTTTTCTAGAATTTTCCAAGGTGAGAATCTTTGACTCTTGGTAAGGTTTCATGTCTCGTTCGTGACTTGTAACCACCACATGCTTCGATATTTCACTACTCGTTCTCATCTGTGGACACAAACTTTCCTATTAATTGCCGTTTTTTTTTTAAAAATAAAAAATATATTATTTTAATATATTTTTAATAAAAAATAATCATTGCACATTTCGTATATATCTAGATAGACAAAGCATGATGTTGACCAATGAGAGGACTGGCTTGAACGTGGGCCAATCATTTCATGACAAATATTACGCGCTCGCCCTATCAGCATTGATTATGAACGTGGAAGGTTATGGTACATGCACTCTTCAATTTAGTACGCGTATGTATCTAGTCAAACTGTCAAGTCTTAGTCCTGTAGTACAGAGAGACACTCCAAGAAACAGTCTCTTGTTTAGCCGTGTTCGGTCAGGTAAAATCTTTCTACTCGTTTATTTTTTTAAATTTATTTTTAATATTAATATATTAAAATAATTAAAAAATATTTTGAAGTAAAATAAAATTTTAAAATTTATTAAAAAAAATAGTTTGATATAACATGTAAAAATCAAGTGACCCAATTAGCATTAATTAGAAACATGTTCAATTTATTTCATCTTCCTCTCTAAGAACTAGAAGGAGATCGAGTAAAAAGATTAATGTTTTATTTATCAAAGAACACTTTAATTAAATAAGTAAAATAAGTTATTGTTTGACTTAGCCGAATTATTCCAGTAATATTGTTGGCTTACCGACTTAATCATTGAGTTAATAACTAGTTTTGTTTTGTCAGGCCAATCTTTCACTCAAATCTCTCCCTTAATTTACTTATGTGCCACTCTTTCTGGAATATTATTAAAGTGTGTGTGTGTACATGCTTACTGCCATCTTTGGGATAATATTTCAACTGAAGGTTTTTTAAATTTTAAGTTTTTTTATTTTAAATTAATATTTTTTTTATTTTTAAATTGTTTTGATGTATTGATGTTAAAAATAATTTTTTTTTAATATATATATTATTTTAATTCATTTTTAAATAAAAAACACTTTAAAAAACAACAACTATTATTTTTCCAAACACTCTTAAACCTTAGTGTGTTTGGTATTGTGGTAGCTTTTGTGATTGTGATTTGAAAAAAGTTGTTTTATAAAAAGTACTTTTAGTTGAGATTGATTTGAAAAAATATATGTTTGGTTAAAATTGTGGTTGAAATTGAGGTTGAACAAAAAGTAGTTTAATGTGTTTGGTTAATAATGCTTTTCAAATTGAAGTTATAAAATAACTAAAAAAAGCATATATTAATATTGATGGTTTTTAATTGAAATATTGTTGATTTAACTATTACTATTACATCATGAAATAAACAATACTTTATATAAAGTATTTTTTATTGTTTCATTAAACTATTTGCAATTCCATCACGTATGAAATTCATCCGACAAAGACTACAGTTTTCATGACTTTTTGAGCGTGCAACAATATTAGGTAAAATATCATTAGGAATAAAATTAGGATTGCGATCAAATTCTGCAAATGCTACGTCATCATGAGATCTTATTATAATGTAATTATGTAGTGTCATGTTAAACACTAGTTTTTCAAATAAAACACGATATCTAAGAAATTTTGTTGAATTTTTTTTATTTTACTGGGTCGGACCCAATTCAAGACATTTAAATTTGGTCCGGAATCTATCCGGTTCAGAACAGTGGAGACCTCTCTACTGTTCATGTGAATAGTAGAGAGTAAATTAATTAACTCTCCATCTCTCCACACACATCTCTCCATTGTGTGGAGAGTAAATTAATTCACTCTTTACTATTCACGTGAACAGTAAAAAGTGAATTATTTCTCGTCACTGTCACGTGAAAAGTGAAGGATTGGTTGCTGTTTGCGAAGCATAGAAATTGTGCTTTTGTTAAGCTTGAAGCACAGCCGCAATTTATGATGGATCCCATTAAAATAAAATTTTATTTTTAATTTAATTAAATATTAATATTTATTATTAACCTCAGCCGCAACCAAAATGTGAATCGGTCATTAAGTACTCAATCAACCACAGCCCGCGGATTTAAGAACAATGATGTTAACTCTTAAGTTAAAGTTAAAGCCTTGGAGTTTTGAAATGGGAAAATTTTGAAAAAATAAATAAAAAATAAAAGGAAGAACCCAACTGTCTTTCCAATTTTAGAGTTTCGTTTTGTCTGTTGCTGCATTGATTCTCTACGTTTCTTCTATTGAAAAATTAAACTCTGTTATTTAACTAATGTTTAATAATATTATATTATACGGATCCTCGTTGGCGTCGAAAGTGGCATCATTTATTATTTGCATCCTGAATGATTCCCTCATTGTGATTGGTTTGAGTTAAAGCATCAAATAAGTTATATATTATAACGATTTGATATAATTTATCTATATACAATTATTTGTTGGGAGAATTATTAAATAAAACCAATTTAAAACACTTCCAGGATAATAAAAATAACTAAAGGTTGTTGTCACTCTTTATTTTTAACGCTAAGTTTTCCTTCTATATTAAATGCAAACTATCTTTGTCGCAAATACGCACATGGTGTTATGGTGTTGGGATTAAAAAGTTATCATCTAATTATTTGGTGCCAGAGTTATTAAAAGACTTAGATGAACTAGTCTTATCTAAAATTTCAAGCTGAAACATTGGTTGTGGCTAGAGAATATATGAGTATCCCTAGCGCACCTTACTGAGGTAAACTGTATTGTGTAATATGGATATGGTTTAAAGGTATTAATGAGTTCCTAACTGGTGGTCTGTCTATGACTTAGAATGAAAATTTATACTCATGAATAAATCTGACATTTTGAATTTATTATGGACTTGTATGCCGAGATAAATTCTTATAGGAAGACTCTATGTAAGTGCCCTGACAGGGTTCACCTATCCTGAAAAGCAAAAGTATTTTTCACAACTCATATATTGTGATGAAAATTACTCTCAATTAAAATTAGTGAATATGCAAAATAATTCTGAGGGTTTTCTAGTCAACTCCTGATACTTAAATACCACCAGTCTCCTGGTAGATCCAATATTTATACTAAAATATTGACCATTAATTTCTAAAAATTAAAATTTTTATGGTTATTGAAATATTGATCAAATTTAAGAAATTTTACAAGCTTATTATAAATTTATATATATAAAAAAATACATAGAAACTTTCTAAGGCAATGCTAAAAAAACATTTTCCCCTCCTTTTCTAAAATGCAATTTTTGAAAAGATTGCATGCAACAACCAAAAACCATTTTTTATTTATTTATTTATGTAATGTCATGTTTGGTAAAAACCCTTTTTTAAAAAATCAAAATTGTTAAAATAGATCCAAATAAACCCTTTTTTAAGTGTATTTGTCAAACACACTTAAACCCAAAAAACTTTTACCAAAAAGATTGTCAGCCAAAGAAGGTCTTAACCTTTGACCCAAATTTGACCTTACCAAGTTGACATGAAATCTTTGGTCTAATCATAAATCGAACCAAAATTATGGTTTGACTTGAAAACTAAACCAAAAACAAAACCAAAATTTAAAACGAATCAAATTAAAAAAAAACAGAAAAACTCAAATTTTTGATCAAAAAGGAATCAAACATAAAAAAAAATAAAGAACACGAAAAACATTCATACCAATTCTAGCAACATGACTCTCCAACTAGACCAGATACGATGAAAACAAAGACACAAACATGTTTTGAATCATGTAAGGATCAATAATCTAGCATTCATTCACTTCGATTATAAAAGAATCATCATGATTTGGTCCAAATGGGTTTCAATTCTAAACTAAAACCCTAGAATTTAAACCAATTAAAAACTTGTTATTAATCTCAATAAACCCTAAATTATTAACTAGTCAAATATCATAAAGTGTTTAGTGCAAAGAAATGGATCAAAACTAGTCCAAATCATAGAGTTAAGGTAATGTTCTTTTCAAAAACACGAATAATATTGCCTAACAACTAAGAAAAATCCAACACATTGTTAAACCCTAGAAATGGACTTATAGGCTTCTAAACACACTACTTTCGGTTCACACGAACCACTTTACTAATACAAAACCTAGTTGAATCAAATGAACTAATAAAAAAAATATAAAAATCATGCATTAGATTTCACCTTCATAACTGCAGCCCAAATGATTACCCATAACATCAAATTTCATTGTGTAAGAAAGTTCTTGCATTAACCTAAGGATCCTTATTGTCAGACGGTGAAGAGAATACTCAGATATCTCAAGCAAACAATATCATTTGGTCTTTGGTTTCCCAGACAAACTAATCAATCTCTCAACATTATGCTGAGGGTGATGGATGGTACGGTTGCACAATCGGAACTAGGGATGCCTAATGCATGAATTCGTGGTTGTTTTCTTTATGTGATTAGCTTCTGATGGAGGTGATAAATATGTTCAAAGAAGCTGGCCAATCAAACGCAGCCAAGCAACAGTTGAATTTTGGCAATAATTAATTACCTTCTTGACGTCAATGGCACAAGTACAAGGATCTGTCTGCTGCGTTGTAGTTGAGCTTAAAGAGTGATTGAGAAACAAACAAGCTTGTCTTCTTGAGAAACTTCAACATTTTCCCATGATTCAAACAGTCCTTGCATACTTTACTTATTTACTGATGGAAAGGAATGCCAGAATCATAATGGAAGGATTAGACGAGCTTACAACCATGCTGGATTCTTCAATGGAGTAACAACAGCTTTCACTTGCAAGTAGTTATGGAGGCTGTAGATGCCCTTTTCCCTGCCTATTCCACTCATTTTATAGCCACCAAATGGAATTGCTGCATCAAAGACATCGAAGCAATTGACCCATACACTCCCCACCCTCAATGCTCGTGACAAGGTGTTGGCAGTGTCCACATTCTTGGTGAAAATTCCTGCTGCGAGACCGTAACGAGTGGTGTTTGCCCTCTGTATTACTTCATCGATATTCCTGGCGCAGAAGCACAACTTGTATTAGACATACAATATAAAGACCATAACTGAATTTAAATTCAACTCTGTTCCATCTAATTTGATAATTTTTGAGATGAAGACAAGCTTGTTTAAGATTACAGCTCACTTGAACTTCAAGATGGATTGCACTGGGCCAAAGATCTCATCCTTTGCTATCAACATATCATCCTGTTCTAACAAGAAGTTAGTATTGCATTGCAAAGATTATGATTCAATACTTTGATACACAGTAAAAGTGGAGAAATAATAACAGAGTGGTGTATCCATTACCTGTACATTTGAGAAAACAGTAGGCTGGATAAAGTAGCCCTTGGAGCCAAATCTTTGACCTCCACATTCAAGGGTAGCATTGCTTTCAACACCAGATTTTATGTACCTGAGGACCTTCTCAAACTGCTCGGAGTCGATCTGAAATTTCCACAAGGTCCATAAACAACATTACTTGATGGCTCTCGCCTCTCACCATTTTTCTCAAGGTCCATAAACAATTACCATTAATTGACAAAGATGAACATCCCATAACAACTTCCATATAGTCATATGCCGGTTTGGATGTTTAACTATTGACCATTTTAGCTATAAGCTTCAGCTAGGTTTGCAGTTTCACTCACACAGTAAAGAAGGATCATGCTCATAATCTTACTGAAATTCATTGTTTTCTAACTTTTAGGTCTAATGTAACGACCAGTGCAGCCATGGACCCAATTGTTAGAGTAATTAATATGGGCGTTAAACCGAGCACTTGAGAAATTTTTTATGCCTATTTGAGGAATTTCTGGTGCCTATTCAGATTGCCATAGCTCAATTGTTTCAATCATCAAATCTTACAGGAAGAGACAGGGTACCTGAGGGCCTTGTTCAACGCCCTTCTTGAAGGGATCACCAACAACACGTCTTAGAGCACGTGCCTTGGCTTTTTCTATGAACTCATCGTACACACGTTCATGTACATATGTACGAGAACCAGCACAGCAACATTGTCCCTGCAAACAGCAAGCATGCACAACTAATCAGTGGTTACACATCAAATTGAAACCAGCATTGTATGCACAGTTGTTGGACAAACCTGATTAAAGAACAAAGCAAAGTGTGCAAGCTCCACAGCCTTGTCAACATCAGCATCCTCACATACAATGAAAGGTGATTTCCCTCCCAGCTCTAATGTAACTGGTTTTAGGTTACTTTTCGCAGCAAGTTCAAGTATAATCTTACCAGTTTCAGTTGATCCAGTGAAAGCAATCTGCAAACAATATGGTGTATTAATCACTGCTCTACCACAAACATACTACATGGCATACACAGTACAGGATATCTTAGTTCATACAATTATAACAACCAAGGGTGCTGGAAATGCAATCTTTTACTACGATTACTACGATCAAGAAAAAAATTGGCAATAAAAAAATGTTAGAAATGAGACCTCTTACTGTGACAAAGAAAAGAAATTAGATGGATAGAAAAGGATATGGTGTTCCGAAGGTTCACATCTAATTCTATCCGTATAGATAGGCGGGGTGCTATGCAGATTCTATGATCCAGTCACGAGGTCCAACTAATCTATCAATGAAAGTGAGACTAGGAAATTAAAAACAGCCATGAGGAAGCTTATGGTTCCTATATAAAAATTTCTTCTTGATGTTGTCATTGTATCAGTGTTACTCTGGAAGCTGTGGTTGAAAGTTGAAACAACAGGAAGCCGTACATTTTCAAGTAAAACCACAGGTGGAAACAAAATTTCAGACTCTCTGAGCCATGCTATACAGGAAGTCAAGGGATTATGTACCATAATGCTAAGCTCATATGCCATAGATTCTCTTGAAAGTTGGCAAGATACTGAAAGATAATAAAATACCTTGTCCACATCCATGTGACAAGCAAGAGCTGCACCAGCGCTTGGACCATAGCCAGAAACTACATTCAGAACACCTGGAGGAAGACCAGCCTGCCATAAAGGATAAAAAATAGATTTCAAGAAAACCCCATGGTAAAAAGTAAAAGAAACTTCACATGTTTCATCTCTGCCATATTAAGACTATTGTTTACCACAGGAAATAGAAAAGGAGCCGGTCATGCTATTTAGTTTAAGGAAATTAAGTGCACTGTTCTAGAGGTTTAATACACGCGTAAGGGTTGCTGCATAATACAATCATTTCCATATTCACCAACCTTTTCAGATTTAAGTGGATACTTGAACGCATTTAAGTGGAGAATTTTTATGAACTTTATGTGATACCTGTAGAGGCATTGTTTGCATAGCTTTGCTGCTCGCATATATCATGATAATTCTATTTAAACCAGATATTTGTCATGTAAACATTTGTCATTAATCTTACCTCTTGGAAAAGCTTTGCTGCATAGAGAGCAGTCAATGGTGTTTGTTCTGCTGATTTTAGAACAATTGTATTACCGCAAGCTAATGCAGGTCCAACTTTCCAAGCAAACATGATAAGAGGAAAGTTCCAAGGGATTATCTGTCCGGCAACACCAATGGGTTCATGCAATGTTTGAACATGGTGATTACCATCCGCTGGAACTGTTAGTCCATGGATTTTGTCTGCCCAACCTGGATATTAAAGACAAAAGGAATCAGAAATTCATGTAGTCAACAACATAAGAAGTTGACATTGCATGCTTTAATGAAATCTCACCAGCATAGTAACGAAATAAACGTGCAAAACTTGGCAACTCGGATTTAGCAGACTGTTCATAAGGCTTCCCACTATTCCATGACTCTAATGCTGCAAGCTCCCCTCTATGTTTATCAACCAAATCAGCAAAACGCAACATTATCAGTGACCTTTCCTGCAAAAATTCCCACATGTAAGTCAACTAGTAACAAACAAGACATCATTGACATTATAATTCACCAGAGAGGCAAAGCATGAATTCTTACATAAGCACTCATCTTCGGCCATGGTCCCTCATCAAATGCTTTACGAGCAGCAGCTACTGCACGGTTGACATCTTCAGCATCACCTTCAGCCACATGAGCAATCACTTCTCCAGTACGAGGATCATGTGTTGGAAAGGTTTTGCCTACAACCAATTGAAAATCCAAAATCAGCAAGAACGCTTAATTCAACGGGTTGGAAACAGTTTTCCATTTCCAATTCAAGAACTGCAAATGAAAACTGAACAAAAATAACACAGATGTTTTATCCACCAAGGACTACCAGATGCTGCATCGACGAATTGGCCATTGATTAAATGCTGAGTGTAGCTAATTTGAACAGGTGGAGTGATTGTTTCCTCAAGTGCTGCAGCATTGCTAAACCTGTAGACCCCCCTTCCTCTGCCAGGATTTTTTCCTGAGGATCATATCCCAGAAATGTAAATTAATCTTGACAACCTTAAATCCGAAAAACTAGAAAATACTAATATATATATATATATATTTATATATATATATATATATATTTATATATATATAATGATTGGAACAAAAACAGGAAACTATCTTTGCATTCCCATGCTCAGAACTTAAAAGAAAAAGAAAATAGGGCCTTCTTTAAATTTTAAAATTTCCATTCTCTTTATGACTCGTGTTCTGTTCACCTGGAGAAACCGTAAACAGATTCTCTTTACGGCTGTTGTCCATCCATGTACCCAAAGTCAAAGGGAACCGCCATGGATAGAAGGCACTGTTTGTAAATCATCATGTGGTCAAAGAGATCTAGTTAAGTAGTATTAAGTAAAAACAAATATGGGGATTCTGTTTTTCTATTTTATTTTTTCTCAAGCACTGATTTGAGGCCCGAGTTGACGTTACAGAGACTTGAAACTCCATGTTCCTGTGTTAATTAGAAATTAATATTTGGCTCCTTTTGTGAAACACTATTTGCTGAACAGAGTTACGGAATAAAATCTCCAAGACTTTTGTTCCATGATGAATCTTCTTTAGACTCAAAAAGAAAGATGAAAACATCTTGTAATTCAAATAACAGAAAAAAAGACTCTAAACTCAAAATTCTTCATCCATTTCTTCTCCACCTTTACCTCTTGGCAACCAACCAAACGCAAGGGGTATATCTCCAAAATTAACTAAAAAATATATTAACAGCGTAAAGAAGCTGTAGCTGAAGGAATGAACAATAAAACTTCAATCATCTAAAAAGCAATAACAAAGAGCAGGATACAAATGAAATAAAAGTACCTCGAGACAAAAGAAGAGGAGTAGAAGCAGAGGGAGCAGAGAGAGAACGAGAAAGCAACGAAGATATCCTGCGAGCTGCCATCACGACTTCCACTGTGAGGTCTTAGTACACTACTGCTAACTACTTATTTTCTTGTTTATCTAGATGAAACCATGTGAAGAGAAGGCAGGAGCTACTTTTTTCTTTCTTTCTTTCCTTTTTTTAACATTAGAATTATATAAAAACACTACGTTTTTGTCTTCTCTGCTTGTCATTTTATACGTTCTATCTGCAATCAACCGGTGACTCCCAATGCACTATCCATATCTATCAGATTAAATCTTAGTTTGATGAAATGAAAAACATTTAAATGTTATTAGCAAAAGAAGAAAGAAAACGTAAATTAGTTTTATATGTGATGGAAGGTGATGAATGCATAGCGTATGCACTTTTAAATTCACTATTTGCTATGATAGTGAAATGATGCAAATGACTTTCCCTGAAAATAATTGTTACTAGGATTATTTTTATCTTTATTCGTTTGTTTGAAAGTTCTTTTTATTTATTTAAAATAACTAAAATACTTCTAAAAATAAATTATCACTATAAGGTAGGAGTGTTCAAGTTTTTTTCTTTTTTATACACAATTAAATTAAAAAAAGCTAATGGCATGTGGGAGCTGTCTTGCACTTTAGATGATGCGTATGACGATTTCTAGTGGTGAAAAAATAATATAAAGTATTTTTCATTAACCCCAAGGTCAGTCAGGATAATGCCAATGACAGTACTCGAGGGAGGCATGGTTATAACATCAAGGCATCGGGTGATTTCAGATAATTTAGCTTGTAAGGAATCTTGAGTAAGGTTAAAGTAAGCTAAGCATTAACAAAAGATATACAAGACGCTCTGGGAAAAAAAAAATGTGACTATAGACTAAAAAATATTGTTTACTGTATTAATGTAATGATAATTTTGTCATTTATATCAAAAAAAAAATTAAAAGTAGTTATTTGGAAGCAGGTTATTCTTTTTTCATTCAAAAAGTATAGTGAAAAGATTAAAATATCTTTAAAAATAAAAAATTTAAAATTGACTTTAAAAGGTAATTTTATACTTTTATAATGATTTTTTTTCATAATTATCATGTCAAATAGCAAATACTTTGGAATTTGACTAGATAGAGAAAACAAATCCATAGTAAAACGATCAAAATATATAAAATATAAAAAAAATTAAAAAAGTTGGAAAAGTAAAAAAAATATACATGAGTGGGAAGAATGTGAAGAATGTCCAAAAAATTGTTAAAAATTAGCTGAGGAGGATCAAAATATTTAAAGGTAAAAAATTAACAGTTCAATTTTGACTGATGAAAGCCTTATTAAAAAGAGCAATTCAATTTGAGAAGAAAAATTCAAAATTTGATGTTTAAAAACTCAATTGGGATTTTCCAGAGTTTAATTGAATTTATCGAGGGTTTAATTGTAAACAAACTTGGTTTTTGAATTCAATTTGGGCTCTAAATTGAAAGAAATTGAAGTGTGATGGTTGAATTGCAATTTTAAAAAGCTAATTTAGTCAAATCATGGGCTTAATTGCATAAATATTGAAGTTTATAGGCAATTAAGGAATTGATTGAAGAAATTCAAAATCAGGAACCAAACCGTAAAAGGCGCGAGACTTCAAAGATTTAAATCAACAAAATAAGAGGCCAAATTGAAGATAATTGAAAGTTTGATGGTCTATTAAGGGTCAATTTGCATAAATCAAGAACCACTGACCAAATTGAAAAAGACACTGAACTTTAGAGCTGACAATTGAGTTTGACAAGGGAGGAATTGCATGAAATTAAAAGTTAGAAGGCAATTGCATGTACAATTAAAAGCAATTGAAAGAATAGGGACTAAATTGAAGTCTGTCAAATCCTAAATTAAAAACCTTAATTTTTAGGGTTTAACCTAATTGACGCGTCACTTGGATTTAATGAAGGGATTGAATGACACGTCGTTTAACTACTATTTATCTTCTTCTTTGGCGATTTTGGCTGATTGAGTTGATACCTTCAAACGAATAAATATGAAGTTATAAACTTCCAAATCGAGTAAGGTTGAATCCAAATAAAAGTATGCATCTCCTCTACCAACTTTAGGTGGTAGTCAATAACGATGAAGTCGAAGTTGCTCCAACGAGGCTTCGAAACCAGTCAACTCAATCAGTCTTGACCATGATACCTATTATACAAAACCACCAATTTCTCGTATGTTCACACTTAAAAGCTTCTCGGTGGGTTCTTATTAAGGGCTGAAAACCTCTCTCAAGATTAAAAGACCAAAAACAACATCTTACCCTCCAAGTTTAGAAAAACCACAAAGAATCCTAAAATCAAAACCACCATTACAAAACTAACCAAGTACAGGGCTTCCAGCTGTTAAAACATGTCTAGAACCGTCTCATTTTGATCAAAGGTTCAAGCATTAATCAATCATGATCAATCATTTATTGGGTCCATCAAGAAACCCTAGTACCCTCCTGAAAAATCGAAGTAAATGGGTGTCAAATTATACGGTTAGTATCCAAAATATTATTAGGAATAATATAACTCATTTACTTCTAATATAAAGATAAAAATCGCAAGGAATTTTATCTGAAATATTATTTGGAATGATGCGGTAGCAAGAATTTTAAGTTTATCTTGAAAAAAGTCTCAATGATAATTGAGGATATTTTACCTTTCCAGGCCAAGTTTTTGACCTAGAAAATCAGAGTTTATTTATCGTAGCAAACCCGTCATAGTAGGCTAATAGAAATAGAAACATCATCCAACCATAGCAAATAAAGAAAAATAATGTAACTTACCTCAAGTAAAGCATACTAAATGTGCTAATACCTTCCTCTTTATGCAATCAATCCCTTGCCTAGAATCTCTAAATAATCAGTTAGGGTTCCTAATAACCATAATACTAAGTGGTGAATCCTTTATCCAACCGAAGACCATCCAGAACACGCTTGGAAAGGGTCTCCGTGATGTCGCGCTCCTGCGAGAAGGGTTTTATAGAAGTCAAAAAATTAAAAATGGCTTCAAGAGGCTTTTTCATCTTTTCACAAAGATTTTTTCGTTATTATCAGGTTAGCTTAGGGCAATTGAATATTTTCATAAAAAAAAAGGAATAAAACAAATAAAAAGTAGGTGGTGCACATATGACGTGTGGAAGACGATATGCATGACGCTTCTTGTCATCCAAAAATACCCTTTCACTATATCTTTGTAAGCACTGTTGCATCCTCTTCCTTTTGGGGCAGCCCGTGTCAGTATTGGATGGTCAGTTTGTTGCTAGTAAGCCTTTTTTTTCCTCTTCTTTTCTTTCTCCTCCCTCTAAAATGATAGCTCGGTTCTCTTTGTTGTTAATATTTCAAATTCATTTATTATTCTTTTGATTTTTAATTTTTGTTTTTGGTTATTTTTTAAATGTTTTATTTATTTTTAATTTCATCTTTTAATCTCAAATTACAATATATTATGTTTTCTAATTTAGTCCTAATTTTTTTTTCTATTTTTTTCTTGGATCTTTTGTAAGTTTTATTTGTTTTCAATTTCATCATTCTATCCAAAATAATAGTATATTACTTTTGCTAATTTGATCCTCATTCTTTTGATTTTTTAGGGGTATTTTGCTAAATGAATTTTTCTATTCAATATAAAATTTATTTTGTATTACAATTTTAATCCTCAATTCTTTTAATTGCTATGTTTTGTTTTGAATCCTTTTATATAATTAAAATTATTTTGTTAATTTTATCATTCAATATTTAATTGATTGAAAATTGAGTTTCATAATTTTTTCAGATAGGGTGTTTGATGTCTAATGATCTGAGCCATAGATTTAAATAGTTAACGTGATGAGTTCATGTTTTCTTATATCAATTTATTCTGATCTCATGATCTAAATTGCAGGTTTAGTGGGATAATTTAGGGGTTGGTTTGACCTTGATTACTAGGGTTTGGAATTACAAGTTTGTCATGCTAACTCGGTTTTACTATGATTGATATTTTTAGATCCCTTTTTACCTCTATTTTTTTTTATTCAATAAGCTGGAAATTAAGCTGCATTATTTGCCTCCTTTTGAAAACCTTTTTTTTTTCCCCTCAAGTTATAGCGTCTACGTTTTTTAAAATTTAATTCATCTAATATTATTGTCTATTTTATTATTATATAATAAAAATAAAATCAATTTATTTCTAATCAAGTCTATAACCAGCCAGTGGAATTTTCATCTCTTTAAAACGCGTATACCACACCCGAACATCATTTCATTTTTTACAGGAAAGAAATAATCTACGATGATTGGATTACAGGGAAGAAAAGACAAATATAATGTGTATAATCATTAAAGCCTTTCTTCTTCTCTAATTAAATTTCGACTACGAGACACCATCGATAATAATAAATGTTAATAAACTTCAAAAAAATAGAATCATTGCAACGTATGGATTATAATTGTTTTTTCAGATATTCACCAAATAAGGTGCCCTCACTTCCCCATGTTTTTTTTTTTTTTTTTCTAGAACGCGTCAACATGCAAGTGTAGGATAGCAACATGTTGTCAATATATATATATAGAAGAACTGCTATTTCAGGCTCAAGAGAGTTATCTTTATTTCCTTGATGCGACACTGCCTAAACTAATTTGCATAAGAAGTGGCCCTAGCTACAATAGGTTTTCTACCATAGTCGAATGTTAATTGCCACTTGATCTTCTCCAAGCTATTCTCTCTGTCCATGGTTTCTCTATGTTGTTGTATGATTAATTATAATTAAAATTAGATTGATCATTTATTACCGTAATCATTGATCAAAATACTTAATTTGTTATGAATTTAATTTATTAAGATTAACATGAGATGGGAGGAAATCAAACATAGAAGCTCTATTAGAGAAGATCGAGAATCAGTTCCATATAAAGAGCTGGAAAAACCCATTAAAAAAATTCAAAGCATGCAAAACTAAATTAAAAATAGAGCCATTTTTTTGCCCAAAACTAATGGATTTTGAGTAGGAGTTATGTTTGAAAAATGTTTAAAAAGATTATTAGAAAAATTATTATAAAAAAACAAAAAGCAGAGTCTACATGGTTAGCTTGAATCGATCATAATTTTTTGCTACTTTGCATGTTGGAGCTCGTCGGAGATCCCATCTATGGTAATAGAGACATCCTGGCAACACACACACACACACACACACACACACATATATATATATATATATATATATATATATAAACGAAAAGCAAAAGCATATATATAGCCAGACACAACCTAAACTTGTTCTTAATTTGCAACATTAACTAACTAATCAAATGCAATCTTTTTTTCCTTTTTGTTCTTCGTTATCTAATAACTATCATCTCACGGGATCTATTTAGAACCATATGCCAACAACTTACAAACCATCTTCACTCAAGAGACCATACTCGAGAATACAAAATAAAAAGAAAGGAAATGCAGCAGAGCTTATGCAATAACTCGTACAACTTCTTTTCCAAGTAAAATCAAAGTCTTTGATGGAGTCTATTATAATGATATGTTCGGCCATGGATTTCTCATAATGAGCTTTCGGTTTTGTGCTTGGATTAATTTGATGGGAAGGTTATTCAGCCAAGATTGTGTTTCTTTTTGTAATTTAGCTTGTGTTCTACGGAATTTAGCTTGTGTTCTACTCAGCTAGATAGTTTTTAGCATGGGATAGTTTTAGTCAACCTTGATTTGTGCATGATGATGGGTTCCGTCCAATCTCTCTAGTAGTTCATTTGGCCAAATCAGGTTAGCTCATGTATGGGTCTGATTTGGGCATCAAAGTAGGTTTATTGGGAGCTTATATCTATTCTGATTTGAGTTATATTAATAAGTATGAGTTTTGACCAAATAAGGTTTAAAGTTAGTTTGGGCTAATTAAAATGTTGGGATCCTTTTCTTACAAGGATTAGCAAAAAAAATTCTTAAGATTTAAAAAGAAATTCATTCATTATTGTTTCTATTATTTAGGAGAATATTTAGCAACAAAGGAGGAAGTTTTTTTTTTCACGGATCAATAAAATATTATCTTAAAATTAAAAGGGAAATTCGTTCATTATTGTCCCTATTATTTAGGAGAATAGGCTGCAAGGGGAATTAATTTTTAAGATTATTTTTCATGTTCTAAAGGGAAATCCTAGTCTTACAAGGAAAGAAAACTTCTGCAATTAAATTTCTATTCGAATCAGATTTCCTAGCATCTAAATGACTTTAAAAGTTGGCTAAGCAATCCTAAAATATCGAGGAAGGTAGATATCGGCCAAGGGTTATTTAAGCTAGAGAATTAAGATGTTTTATCTTGTTTTTTTTTAATTATATACGGCATCAACAAACTATTGTCCAAGCTTGTTGTTTTCATTATTATTTCTATGTTTGACTTTAATTAATACTTTGAATTTCAGTTAAGATCTAAGGTTTGTTTGAATCAGGGTTTGGACTTACTAGTAAAGGTTTTTCGTCAGTTTTTGTAAGTAGGTCAATTCAGCATAATACTTCTGAACTTTTTAGTTTAACGTGTGAGAAAGATTCTTGTATTATTTGGTTCTTAAATGAACTGAATCTGACTTATCTAAAATTAATTGGTTTCATGACGTCATTCGATTTCATTCCAATAATCTTTGGTGTTTTGGGATAGTTTTTATTATATCACACTCCAATCAGATTTCTTTTGGCTTTTTAGGATCAGATCTCAATCTTGATTATAGATTGCGTAATCATATAATAACAAGATTCGTATCATTTAATGATATACTCTTGGGCAAGTAAGGGAAAAAAATAAATAAAAATGACTAACATAAAACCTCGTGCAATGGAGTTTTATTAAAGCATTTTTACCCTTATCTTGTTAAAATAATAAATCAAGGTTCTTATTTAATTTTGTTTTTCTGAATGAATTTAGAGATTTTTTGAGTTAAAAAATTGATTTATTTAGTTACTAAGATGTTAAATAGATGTTTGTAAGTTAAAATAGATTTAAAATGATATTTTGATTTAAAAAACTCAAGTCCAGTATTCCATCATTAGAATCTAGAAGAGCAGATTACACATTTATTTTACCTGAAATGGAGATAATTTGTATGACCCATTATGAATTTTGTTCGCAATGTTTTTATTTAAAAAAAAAAAGAGAAAGGTTACATTTCTTCTTCTTTAAAAAAAAAAAAGTCAAGCACGCATATCTAAACCAAGCAAGCCCATGAATGAAGGGTCTTATTTTTGTTAGGCCAATGCCTAGCCCCTAGGCATGGCCATTTTCTATAGTTAGTTTTTCAATTTTTTGCCAACTTTCATTTAAATGAACTATAAAAAATGCTTAAAATGATAAATTCTAATATTTCGATTAGTATTCAAGTTTTTAATATTTATTAAAGATTTTTATGGAAATGTTATCAATTTGTTTTTCAATTCTTTAAAAAGCGATGTAGAACTATATTTTCATGAAGTCGTTTCATTATATTTTACTCTGTCATTCTATTTAAAAGTAGTTAAAACATGTGTTTATTTTTTTATTATTAATATGGATATTCGGGTTAATTTGCGTGTACCTCGACTAATCTTACGGACCCTGAAGTTAACAATCATATAAATTTCTAGTGGCCCTAAAATTTATGAAACTCGAACTGGTAACCTCTAAAAAACAAATCTAGAATCTGATCTGTTAAGTTATACCATCCAGAATTAGTGTGCTTATATTATACTCTGCCATGTTGGAGTACTGCACTATATTGGATAATGTTTTAAACCAATCAATTTTAAAAGGCACCCAGAAAAAGAAAGAGAAAAAGAAAGAAGACGAAGAAAGTAGAAGAGTGAAGTTTCTTTTTAAAGACAAGAATAATGTGAAGCTCTTTTCTATTTCTATCACGATTTTCAAGGCCATTAGAATCGAAAGCTATTCAAGTACACAAAAAAGGCCTGTTCATGCGCAATAAACTTCATAGCCCATTTCTATAGTTCTTTTGTTTTTCATTTAAATGCACTAATAAAAATGATATTTCAATTATTATTCAAGTTTATCATAGTTTTTAAATAATATTTTAGGTTTTTATGAGAGTATCATCAAATTTTTTTCAATTATTATATGACTAATATGAAAAAAAATTAAAAAATAGCTCAAGAATATTCAATTAAAATAATAATAAAAAAACATTTTCCAATATATATTTGGCAAAATTTTATAATATATTTTTTTACCATCAATCACATGTAAAATATTGAGACATTATTTTAATAAGTTTTTTTAAAACCTTCTATAATATTTTTAAAAAATAAAAATAGACATGTACAAGAAAAAATGAAAAATATTAAAGGAAATATTTTAAAAAAAACCATAAAGGGGTGTATAAAAAGAGCAATTTTTTATATGATAAAAAATATATATAATATTATAAAAAAACAAAAGTAAAAATTAAATAGTATGTTGAGAAAAGACAATAATATAACCAAATTCACAATCAACAGGTCTCCACTCTTTTGCTAATTTAAATAATGAGATCACAAAGCTCTTCCCTAACTCAACTAAAAGATATACATTAAATCACTAAATTCATCATTACAAGGATTAATTTCATAAAAACAACAAAGAACAAGATTTAGATCTCACCAATTAGGTTTTTCAAAAATACTTAAAAGTGGAAGCTTATCAATGATCAACATTATCTAAGTACATTGCACAAGGATGTAGAACATACTTTTCCTTCACTCTCCCTCATGTTTTGGTCAAAAGCTCTTCCTCTCTCTTTTTTTTTTTTTTTTTTAATGTTAGCACATAATGAAAATAAATCAAAGTTGACTTTTTATATCTAGTCACTTATATGACTTAAAATTAAGCCTTTGCCCCTTTTTTTTTCTTAATTTATATGAGTTATGATCTAAAAAAAAGGGCCAAACTCAACACAGTATTTAATAAAATATTATCCTAAGAATATTTTTAACTATTTAATTTTAATGAATTAAAATTAAAAATAAAAAAAAAATCAAAACAAGCTTTCATGAACAAAACCTTAGCGATGTGGGCATGATGGGCCTGTTTGATAGGGACATAAAAAAGCAGACCACGCATGTGTGCCCGGCTTGATTTTTTTAATGGACAAATGACATGGCGTCTGCTTTGCCTAAATTTATCCATTAGAGAGGTGGCTGAATATTCAAACAAGGGTTTGTGGGACCCTAAAATTATTTTTCATCTAAAAACATCTAATAAACATCATTAGAGTACCAAGAAACAAATTACTCAAGTCAAGAACACCACAAAATGGGTCCAAAAACACAAAATTAAATTGAGAAAAAAATTCTCTTTCAACCTCAATCTATGTTTTCCGTTAAGATGAAGGCCTAAAAAACTTCAATGGAGCTCATCTCATCAAATGAAACCCGTTAATTTGAAAAATGATTTTTATATGTTTTCCGTTAAGATGAAGGCTAAAAAAAAACTCAATGGAGCTCCTCTCATCAAACAGAACCCATTAATTTGAAAACTAACTTTTTTTATGTCATAATGTGCTAAACTGATAATTTTCTTTTTGTTGCTATTTTTTAGCGACCTTCTTTATCCTCTCTATACTCATGAATCAAAATGTAAACAAAATAAAATTTTAGATCAAAATATATAATTGTCAAACTAAAAGGAGAAAAAAAAAAGAAATTAAAAAAATCCTAAGGCTAATTCTTTCAAAAAGGCACTGAATAAACAGTACAAAAAAAAATCTTTAGTTTTTTCCTTATTGACAATTTTGATCCCAACCTCATCATTTTTTCACAAACAATAAAACTAAATTTTTTTATGCAAAATCGAGAACCAACTAAAAGCTAGGATTTTTTTTGACATCATGATAGCCCAATAAAAATTAAAGTGAAATAAATTATCAAACTTCAATTCCAAGTCAACACCATATGAAAGGATGAAAAAAAAACTTTAATGGTTAAAGAAAGAAAATTTTAAAGGAATGTAAAAGGAAAGATTATTATTCTAATCTACAGTGAACATTGCGAAGAAAAGACTAATTCCCCATCAATACTTCTGCCACACATGGGTGAGCAGCATCGAGTATTAAGAAGTCGCCACTTAGTTATTTGGTTCGGGATTGCTAGGAGACCCAGGTGTACTGGTCTCATCAAAAATTCAAAGGTAAAGGACTGATTATGGCTAGGAAAGATATTTGCACCCCTATACACCTTATCTGAGGTAAACTGTATTGTGTGATCTTCTTGTGATTTAAAGGCTTTGATGGGTTCTTAACCAATAGTCAGTTTATGGCTAAAAAAAATTTACTTTTATGAATAAATCTGGCATTTTGAATTTATTATGGGCTCGTACACCCAGATAAATTCTTATAGAAAGGATCCATGTAAGTGCTCAAATAGGGTTCAATTATCATGGAAGGCGAAAGAATTTTCCACAATTCGTATATTGTGATAAAAGATACTCCCAATTAAAATTGGTGAATATCTAAAAAATAATTCTGAAGATTTTCTAGTCAACTCCTGATATTTAAATATTAGTCTACCTATAGGTCCAACATTTATACTAAGGTGTTGACCATTAATTTTCATGAATTAAGATTTTTAGAGTTATTGAAATATTGGTGAAGTTATTAAGAAATTTTACAAACTTCTTGTAAATTCCAAAAACAAAATGCAAAGGAAAATCAACACATATATTTTCTAAAACAATACCAGCTAATTTTTTTTTCTTTTTTTTATAAATAAAAATGCAATTTTTATAAGGGTTGAACGTATGCAACAGGAAAACAAAATCATTATTTTTATTTTTATTTTTTATTTTTTAATTTTTAATTTTTTTTGTAAGGCTATGTTTGACAAAAATCTATTTTTTTTTTTTAATTATGGAGGTCCCATTTATATCAAGTGTGAAAATAAAAAAATAAAGTTTTTGATTTGCCTTGTTTGACTTTTGTGTCTAATAATCAACCCATGGATAACACAATCCTCCAATGGCTCTTATTCCTCAAAAGTTTAAAGGTGATAAATATGGTTACGATATATATAAATTGTTTTTTTTGTTATGTATGAGTTGGGATCTAAATTGGTGGGTGTTTATTTGGCAATACCGTTTTCATTTACTTTTCTATTATGCAATAAACCGCTATCATTTAATTTTACAATATATATATATATATATATATATATATATATAAACTTTTGTTTATAAATATTAGTTTTAAAATATTCCAAGAACTTTTAAGTGTCAGGATACATTACTTTTCTTTTTTTGGTTGTAAGTGGACTTGAGCTGGGTCATCATATCCTCTTAAAGACCTATTGAATGTGAGTGGAAGCATTTAGGCCCATGTTGAATATAATATGAGAGAATTAGCTAAAATCTAATTATTATTTATTATTCTTTCATGTCCAATGCTAATATTTTATAAGTGAGGATTGGACCATATCTCAAATTATTGTTTTAAGTTTTATTAATCATTAACTATAAAGTATTTTAGGCAAATTCTAGCATACATACAATATGTATCTTTATTATTAAAAAACAAGCGTTAAGCGGCTTTACTTAGATAAGATGTATATGATAATTATCATCTTTCATATTATATAATCAGTCTTTTACACCTGAAACCTTGAAGACAAGTTAGGGTCTCTAGTTATCATAAAAATAGTTGGCGACTTCTTTTTTTCATATTTTTATCCTATCAATCCTAATCAAGCTTGCCGAGATGTCTCCTACAACAACTTAGCTCAAGACCCTGGGGCAAGGGTTGCATGGATCAACCCGAGTTGACACATGTCAATATTTTATTGTTAATTTTAAGAAAATATTTTAAAAAGTCAAATTGAATCTCACATAGTTTTTACCTATATCGACTGAATTTAATTGGGTTAAGTTTCACCCAATTCAATATGGAACAGACCTGAGCTAAGTTCCAAGTCGATGGATCACTAGGTTAACCCACAGTGCCAAACCAAGTTTAACGATTCTGGGTAATTATTATATATAGATTCAGTCTATCTATGACTGGGTGATGAAGCATCTACACTGGAAGGACAGTATTGAATAATTCCTCTGCGCATGAACAGATGGAAGTTGAAGGGCATTGTTATATGTGTATACTGTGGAGAAGAGGAACGAAATAGGTTTAGAAACATGTTAGAACAGAATGAATAATATATTCGGGTAGAAGTGTGAAATGTCAGAGGCCATGATTCTCGAGTACTGCATATCCATAAGGAGGGAGTCCTGCACTATTTCTATGGCGTCCAACTGCACAATTTCTGTGGCGTCCAACTACATTTCTGCAAAATCGTTTCATTATATTTTACTTTTCCATTCTATTTAAATGCATGAAAAATGTGTGCTTAACTTTTTTATTTTATTTCCATCCATGTGGAGTGCGAGAAAAGAATGGAGAAGTTTCTTTTTAAAGCAACTTGCATGTCTTCTGCTAAAAACAATGGGAAGCTAGCTCTTTTCAATTTCTATCACGATTTCCATGGAAAGCTATTCAGGTACACAGAAAGGGCCAGTTCACGCGCAGTAATCTTCTCGGATTGCGTTGGTCCAGTGTGAAAATCTGACGCAAAGTGATGCTTTCGGTAGGAGTAAAGCGTTCAACTTTAAGAAATAAGATTACCGCTTTTTTTACAATGCTTTTTCTTTGTCTAACTATTGAGATTACGAGCTTTTTTAAGCATTTCGAGGTTAATGTTCCGAATCAATCTTCATTTTTTCCTATAGAATATTTATTTAATGTTTATAATCAATATCATTGGTTTTTATTTATATATTTTGTTTTTTGGTTAATGCTTAAAAACTTGCTCTAGTCCTTGTATTTGGCAATAAGTTCAATTTAGTCCATGAATGAAAAAATATTCACAACTATTGTTACCATTAGGGGTGAGCAAAAAAACCGAAAAACCGAGAAAACCGGAAAAAAAATAACTGAAAAAACCGAACCGTGAAAAAAAACTGATTAAACCGATTAAAATTTTTAAAAAATCGACTGGTTCGGTTCGGTTTCGGTTTTATAAGCCTGAAACTGAAAAAACAGAACCGAACCCAAACTGAAAAAAACCAAAAAAACCTAGCCAAAACCGAGCCAAACCGGTTTGAACCGGTTTTTGTCCAAAAAACCAAACTAAACCGAAACCAGTCAGTTTGAACCGGTTTCGGTTCTGTTTTTTTTTATAAAAAATTTAGTTTAATTATTTTTTTTTATAAAAACCAAACCAAACCGAAAATAATCACCATTGATTACCGTTTTCTTTTTATTCACAACTATTGTTACCATTTTCTTTTTAACTTTCAGGGTTGATGGCATGACCTCTATGTGTGTAATGTTGCTATTTTACTAGTTTTAGTTTAACTCGTTAGTTGCACATTTTTTCTTTAAAATTTTATAGGATATTTTTTTTTAGACTCACTTAAAAAATATAAACAAGTGAAGTAGAGAGAGAAAATCAAATAAAAATCTATCAAAGTGATAAAAATCTATCAAAGTGAGAAAATCAAATCTTGTTTTTAACCACTCTAATAAGCTTTAAAAAACAAAAAAGAAAAGAAAAGTTAGATCTTTTTTAGCATGTTTGAAAGTGTAATTACGGTTGTTTTTTAAAGTGTTTTTCACCTGAAAATGTATTAAAATAATATATTTTTTATTTTTTAAAAATTATTTTTGATATCAGCGTATCAAAATGATCTAAAAATACAAAAAAAAATATTAATATAAAACAAAAAATATTAAAACATAATTTTTTTAAAAATACTTTCAAAATATAAAGACAATTTATTTTTTCAGTGCAGAAACAATGAATTTCAGGCTACTCTGTCACACGCATGCGCATCCTTCACTTTTTAGTGTGAGAAGCTTGTCCAACTATGATGATCCGGTGGATTTTAAATTTTAAAATTGAAACTTAATACTGATTGCTTTGCTTGAATTTCCAAAAGTCTAAAAAACTTTTAATTTATGATATTTTTAAATTCCTAATTTCTTTTTTGATTTATAAATTAATTTATAATTATGATATATTTTTTTATTTCATAAATTTTCTACAATATGTCTAGTAAATTCATATCAAATTATGATTATAAAAATATAAAATATTAGTTATTCTTCATATTTTGTGAAATATTATTTTAAATAAAGTGCAATGATCATTATTATAATAAAGTCCTTTGAACTCTTTTTCCTTCATAATCCTTGCAAGAATAAAATTATTCCATAATGTAAAAGTGTTTTAATATTGTGAAAAAATAAAAATAAATATCATTTTAGCTAACAAGTCTAAAAAGGTTTATAAGTGAAAAAATAAATTACATGCTGAAATGGATTTTAATATTTTATTAAATAAAAGACAAGAAAAGAAAGGCAGTAAAAAGTTTTAAAACGGATTGTTAGGGTATTGCATGAATTATCATAAAATATGAACTTATTTAGAAAAAAATTTCCAAAATTTAAATTATAGGTATTGGAATTTATTTTTTATAGAACTTATTGATCATTTGTCTTTCAAAAGTTTAACTAATAAGTAACCTTCCTTGAAAAATTTAAAAAGAAAATATTTTTCTCAAATATTTGTTTAGTAAAAAAAATCTCAAACTATAAGTCTTTAAGACATAAAGAGACTATATATTTGGTATTGTGGTAATTTTTATTTTTTGCTTAACCATAAAAAAAAAAAAATTGTTAATGAAATACCTTTTGCTTAATTTTTTGCACCGTGTTTTACACATAATTATGTTTTAAATATATTTTTATAAAAGTTAAAATAATATTATTTTCATTTCTAGAGATATTATTTTCATTTATTTTACATGCAAAAACTCATCTTAAAGTAATTTTAACCAAACATATTTTTTGAAACCTATCATTTTAAGATCACAACTAAAAATATTTTTCTTAAATATTTTTTTTTAAATCACAACCGCAAAAATTATCATAATATCAAATACACTAAATACAACATAATCTACATGAATCACAACAAAAACAAAAGGTATTCGTTCAAACTTTCAAATTTCAGACTTTATCAACATACCCTTATTTATTACACTATTTCTCAATCATACGATTTTGTTAAAAAAAACAAATCATTGGCAACTTTTAATTTATTTATACCCTCTAAGTTAGTATTTGATTATTGTTTTGAAAGATAAAAGATGGAGATAATGGAGACACATCAAACATATCTTCTTATATTTTTTATTTTAAAAATATAGAAATTCACTTAAAAATAATTTCAAAGATAGATTTATTTTATATTTTTATTTATATCTTTATTTTTTTCAACTAAATATATTTTTATATCTTCTGTATTTATCTATTTTTCTCGTGATACTAACTAAAGGCAACCTACTATATCCCTCCAACAATTATTTTCATTAAAATTAATGATCACATTTATTGCACATGATAGCTTGAATGAAAATTGATAAAACAAAAAATACTCTATTAAGTCAAATATATAACATATACTTGTTGATACTAGGATTTGAATTTGGGCAAGTTTGGCTATCCAAACACATACATGCCAGTAAGTTACACTATCATTAATTTTATAAAGTTCCCAGATATATGTAAAGATGAGTGTTAAACATAGCAAAATAATTAATTACCAAAACTGACTTTAGCTAGTGTTGTTGATCTTGCCTTGCAGTATTGTATAATACTGGATGGGTGGTACGAGTTATGCCGCGAGCCGGCTTAAATATTTTCTAATGTAAAAAAATATGTTCAAGTCATAGATAATAACTCGAGTCAATCTTAGTTAACTTGACAAATCTGTCAACCATGATATGAGAATGGAATAAAAAAAATAACTTTTTAAAAAGATCGAAGTTAAATCAATAAAAAAAATATTAAAAAAACAATTAAGTCAACCTGAGTTAACTTGACTAACTTGTGACCTGGTGATTAGTAATTAAAAGTGCATTTTTATCAAGGTTTTATATCATCATTTTGCACTTAAAGTATCAATAACTCCTTAACTAGAGCATGTTTTATAATAACATGTCTAATAATATAAGATACATTTAATTTATAGTAAATGTTCATCTTAAATGCAGGCCTATCACATAAATCAAAGGATTGATTGATGAGTTTAACTACTAAAATTGAGAAGACAAAGAGAGGGCTAAGCTTAAAAAAAGAGATGTTGTTTTTGTCCAAACTGGAACACCATTCGGTTATTGGATCATAACTCGGAGCTGTAGAACTTGGATTTAGGTCTGGTTTATATGTATGGAAAGCTAAGACATAGGCCTAAAACTTTCATGAAGAGTCCAAGATTTAAAAGTGTCATTTTCCAGTTCAAATGGTAGCAACAACGGAGAAGTCGGAATCTGTCTTGCAACCCAGACACTATTTGGTGTTCAGCCTATATCTCGAGTTCTAGAAGTCAAAATGCACCGATTCTTTTTCTGTTGGAAAGCTGAGATAATTTCCTAGAACTTTCATGAGACAATCTGTTCAAATTCTGACGTTAGCAATGACATTTTATTCAGACAAAAAGATAAGGATTGTCATCAAGTCAAGTTGTGGCCACTCACTCAACAATTAGTCATCAAATCAATAGTTTCAAATTTTAGCCTATAAAAGAAAACATTTTCCATGCATTTAGGCATCTTGATTTTCAGATCAAGATCATGTTCTTGCTCTCTCTCTTTATATTTTTGTAATGCTTAAGTTTTATTTATATTAATCTCTTGTTTATGCTTTTCATTTCCTTTCCTTTACTTAGTTAACTTATATCTTATTTATGTTTTTATCTTGTTTATTTATGTTTCTCTCTTTCATTATGTTTAGTAACTACGATTTAAGCCTTAGTTTGTAAAAACTTTGTGTCTTTTGGTTTTATTATTTTGTTTTGTTATTTCTTATATTTGTTTAAATATGTTTTAGGTTTGTTAGTGTTCGCTGTTTCAAGTGATGTCTTCTATACTCTATCTTCCTACCTTATGACATTGAGGATAATGTCTCGTTTTGGTTGGGGGTAGTAGTTGACACAAAATCTCCTATTGCAAGAAAATTGATATGATTTGCAAACCAAGGCATTGGACTAAAAGAAAGTAAGGATTCGTCAGGAAAGTAATCATCGATTGATGTGATATCGAATGTCGAATCTATTGTCAATCTTGACAAAAGATCTGTATCAACATTTTTTATGGTACATTGATTAAAAACTTTAATATTCTAAATTTATAGCTCTCGTCAATCTTTCTTTATAATTCCCTGTGTCTTTACAAATTCCATGTACGTAGGAGTTAAGTTTCTCAAGCATGTTCCTCCAGGCGCTTACGATGCTATTATAGTGGATGCTTTCCAAATGATGGGTATTGGTTCTCTTCCTCTTATCTAGTTACTGCAACTCTTCTTAATTTAAAAATATTGACGAGCTATTCTTAATTACTGGATTACATGCCGTTATTAATAGGACCCGAGGCGGAAGAATTAGCTGATGATTGCTTCATGGAATCAGTTGCAAGGGCTCTTCGACCTGGAGGGGTCATGAGTTGTCCAGCAGACAGCTTGTGGCACAAAGAATTTTCCCTTGCAGATTTCGTAGCAAGATGCGGCAAGACGTTCAAAGGCTCTGTTAGCTACGCTTGGTGCACGGTTCCTTCATATAGCAGGCATGAAATTGAACTGTTTCCAGCTTTGATTGATTCTATTTTAACACATTTGTGTAGTTAATGCGTTTCATTTCAGTGGGATGATGGGTTTCATGCTTTGCTCCACCGAGGGGCCACCAGTAGATTTCAAAAATCCAATAAATCCATTGAATCTGGAGCATTACGGTGTAGCTAAAGGACCCCCCAAGTTCTACAACTCGGAGGTATTTGTTCTAAAACAACAGCTTCTTCTGCCAATGTTTTTCTCTTGATCTCAATCTCATTAATGTTTATTGACCTTGTTTTCAATTTCTCCTTGTTCCCACTGTAGGTCCATACCGCTGCATTTTGTCTGCCATCTTTCGCAAAAAAAAAGATGTTTGAATCCAAAATGAAAAAAAAATATGCTGCACTGCAGAAATGAATTAGACTTGGATCGCTCAAGGCTTGCTGAAGAACATTAGACTCGAATAATGGATATTCAGGCAGTTGCTTCTGGTTTCTACTTTCCATGAATTGTGCTAGTATTAAGTTGTTAATGAATGGGAAATTAATGATTTCGATTAATTCCCATCAATCTATAGCAGTACTTGCTATAAAATAATGGTATTTTGATAACATTAAAGAGCAGCAACAACATCAAAACTCTAATTAATATTTTCGGGCTACATTACTTTCCATATCTGATAACCAATATGAGAGGGAGAAGCAATTTCCCCTGTTCGATAACTAATAAAAGCACCTCTAGAAGGTGGAAGAATTGAAATGAAAATGGTTGAATACTTAAGAACAATGAGACTTTACATTGCTCCGATGGAAAATCAAAGGCAAACTAGGGTTCCAAACATGCCATGTAGATTACGACATTTATTTTTCTGTTTCTATGCTCAGCCATAAATAGTGTGAAGCCTTTGCAGTTCCAGTGACATTCCTGGCGCCCTCAGGGGCTGCATGTTGCACATATGAAAGCATCTCATTTCAAATTAAAACTTGGGATATATATGTTTATAAGTAGGTCTAATCAAATAAGCCAAGTTTTGTCGACGAGCTCGCTGGGTGTGCATGGAAGTTGTTGATTCAGAGGGTGAGGGGTTAAAAGTAATTTTAAAAAAATTGAAATTTTTTTATTTTTATCTCTGCTTTAAATTAATATTTTTTTAGTGTTTTCAAATTATTTTGATATGTTAATATCAAAAATAATTTTTAAAAATAAAAAATTTATTTTAATATATATTTAAATAAAAACATTTTGAAAAACAATAGAAAGTTGTAAAAATAAAGTTGCGTTGATAGGGCTATAGCCTGCTGTAAATGGGTCTGCTCTCTTAACCAGGATAAGGACTTGGGCCATGGAAATTGGAACAAACAAGAGCGAGAGAGAGAAAAAAAATAAAAATGTTTATAGAAATTCAGTGGAGCCCACGGCTTTCAACATTTTTCACTTTTAACGGATAAGGACTGAAGACCCACGCCTCTCTCCACGACACCCCGCCATGAAACACGGCTACCCGGATAAGGCAGGTCCCACAATTTTTCTAGATGGTTGTATGAAGAAACGTTTTTATTTTCTCTTTATTACCATCGTTTTTTGTTTTTTTTAAGGCTGTTAAATTAATTATTGAAACTGATTTCAAATCAAAATTAAAATAATTCTTGAAGTAGTAATTTTTTTTGTGTGATTTTTCCTTAGAAATTGTTTCTCATATTAATTAATTTTCATCTGTAATCTTTTGGTGAGCTGTATTAATGATTTTGTAGTCTTGGCATGGTTTTTCTTTTTAAATTCTTCCATATAATTTTTCATTTAATAACTAAATAACCCTTATATTAATCATTACAAATCTATTGAATAAAAAAACTTCAATAAAAAAAAACCCTCATTGTCTTCCCAAAAGGCCGGCCACCACCCACCATAACCAACCCTAGCCTCCATCTACCACTCCCTCCTCCGTCTCTTTCTCAACTTTTCAACTTCTCACCAAAATCTTTTGATCTCCACCAACCACCACCAGCCTCCACGACTCTATGTTTGAGATGGTGGCAGAAACCAACTTTTGTCAAATGTGCTTCCCATCACGTGCTCTCTGTTTTTTTTGTTTACTTAGAAATAACAAGACGATATACTACAAAACAAAAATACGTCAATTCAGCGTTGATCAATGCACCATTTTTCCTCCGGCGAAAACTTCCTATTCTTTTTCTTCATTTTGATGACTTGCCACAAATATTTCATGGAAGAGAGAGCGCCTACTGGATGTTACATGGTTGGTGCCTGGTGGGGATGGATTGAGCACGTTACCCAACAATAAAATCAAGTTTGCTTATATTTCAACTAAAACTAATTTTTCTTTTTTTAAATTTTTTTTTAAAGAAGTACTAACCATGTTGATTTAGGTTTTATTTGAAATTATGGTCCAATCATACATTTAAAAAAATTATTTTTATTTTAACTTTAAATTATATTTAAAAAGTTAGTGTTCAAGAGTGAAACTAAAAAAAAAATATTAATTAAAAAAAAGCAAGGAAAAAAATATTTGAGTCAACCCGAGTTAATCCTCTAACCCCGCAATCATAAGTATAAAATTGGGATAACCTCGTGAAAAGAAAAGTAAAAACAAAAATATGAAGATCAATTTCCAATAAATCAAATGTTAAAATATAAAATTGAAAAAAATTAATTTTTAAGAAGGACATAAGAAAATCAAACTCAACTCGTGTTAACCTTTGAAACCCGTGATCGTGGTCATGAATTTAGGACTAGCCACATAAAAGGCAAACCCTAAAAAATAATAAAGAAAAGTTTTAAATCAACAAAACATCGAGGGATAAAATTGAAGGAAAATAAAATAAAAAAGGTTCTAAAACAAAAGAAATAGCAACGGAAAAATTAAAAGACTAAATTTAATATAAAAATAATAATTTATTTAGATCAATATATATCTCAGCCTAACTGAATTTATCAGTGTATTCAGGTGGGTTTAGAAATTTAGTTTTCTTGTTTATATCATTTATCAAGCCAACCTTTTGTTTTGTGACAATGTAATAATCATTTTGTTGATTTTACAACAAAACTAATCAATGTGAATGATTAGTTTAGCATTGGGACTGTGTGAATTGAGACTTCGAAGATCAAAGAGATCATTACATTCTTTGTGTAATCCGTTTTTAACTCTTTTTTTTTCTCTAATTTAATGCATTAATTTGTTAACTTCTTGCTTAAGTGTTGGTTAAATACCAACATGGCATTACTTTAGTCGGGCTTTCTTGACCAAAACAAATGAAATTAAAAGAAAAATGAGAGAGGGAATTTAAAGCACAACATTGAAATTAGAAAATTAAAGCAAAGAAAAGAAAAAGAGAACTAAATGCCATCAACGTCATTGAAAGAAAAAAAAAACTCAAATAATCATATTTATTCAATATGTAGAAATAATTATTTTCAGTTCGGTTCGATTTAGTTATCGATTCTCATAATTATTTAAGACCAAATAATCTGCACTTTTATAAATTATTTAATTACTAACATTAAATTATAATATAAAATGCTAGGATGTTAATTTTCCACATATATGTTTATAAAAGGGGGAACATACACATGTTTTTTTTTTTTTAGCATGATTTTAAGGTAAAATACAAGGACAAATAATTTTAGCTAAGAATATGAACCATAATATTACATGGAATGGATGGGGTGTTTAATATTCAAGAAATATTGTTAAAACAAATAATGGCTAATATAATTAGACTAATAAATAATTATTGGGATAATGCTCGAGCTAGGGACTTTGAATGATAATCCAAAGGACGACAAAGCAACCTTCGGGCTGTCGGTATTATTATTCTAATTCTAATTTGACTAAATTCTCTGGTGGGAATTTGACTCCTCAAGACAACTCATGTTCCTAATTCTAATCAAGCCGCAAAGGTGGTCCGAAAAAGAAAAAAGAAAAAGAAACCGGCATGCATCGCAAACCATGTCCTCCCATTTGCAAGCACCATGATATAAATCGAAAAAGAAAAAGAGGAGGAGGAGAAGAAGACGAAAAGTTCATGCATAGGTTCGAGAGAATCGACCAGAAAGGAGCAGGTGCGATGGCATGGAATGCAACTGTTGTTAGTTCTTCAGTTTCAACTCATTCTTTAAATTGCTTTTCAAACTATCTAAAAAACATTGGATTAATATTCTTTAATATGATTTTCAATATTTTCTATGTGTTTTTATCAAAAATTTAAAAAAATATATTATTTTAATATATTTTTAATTAAAAATTACCTTTAAAAAATACTTTACCAGAACAGGTTTTAGAAGCAAAAACAGGGGCAAGGGCAGTAGGTTAGTTGGTTGGTACAGGCCTGCCTTTCAATTAAAGAAAAAAAAAAAGAAGGTTAGTAATGATAATAAAAAAAGTGGGTGTCCTTAAATAAGGAAGAAAAGTCTATACACGAGATGGTGGGAATTATATTATAAGCAGAAGGGGATAGGATGTGGAAAGTGGAAGGATTCTTGTGGAAATGAAATCTTAAGGATTCCTTCCTTCTCCCCTGTTATTTTTATCTCAAGTTAATTATAATTAATCCGGATCATATAATATATTGTTATCTTAATAATATATTTTTTTAAAATATCATTTAATATGTTATCATTTCAACATTTTAAAAATATCCCGACCAATATACATTATAGCCAAGTAAAGTTACACACCTTTTATATTCTCTAAAATATTTATACTCTTATTTTAGAGCATTTATAATACACAACTAAGAACAAACACTTTTGTTCTTATAATTAAAAGTTTATTATCTTATTTATTATAATTTCTTATTAAAAATTCTTTGATTTTATTATCAAAAAGTCTCTAAATTTCATTAAAAGTGATTATTTTATAGGTGTCAAGCCTTCTATCACTAACATTAATTTTATGAACTCTAGAAAAGAGAATAATAAATGAATGCGTGATTATTTACTATTCAAACAATAAATAAATCACATTCCTGAGCCTATTGGATATTTGGAATATCATAACAACCAAAGTTTAATTTCTACTCTCACTTGTTTACCTTTTTCACTTCTATTTTACTTCCTTACAATTTTCACATAAATTTCAGCATACAACAATAATAACAATAATGTTGCTTCAATCCACGACAAACATACATTCTTTTTAAAAAATCTCAATTTTTTTTAAAAAAGTATTATAATTTACAAATTCTATCTATTGAGGTTATATGATTAGTGGCTGTTCAATATTTCATATTATCAATAGTTCAAATTTTTAAAAAAGATGAACATAATTTATTGGTAAATGCATTAGATTTAATCTTGAAAATTAGTTTGAAAGTATGTTTATTCTTAAGTAAAAAAAAAAACTAGTACAAAATCTTGTCCATGTTTATGAAATAAAACTAAAAAAAAAAAAAAAAAAATCAATGATAATAAAAAATAATTCGAGGGACAAATTAAAAAAAAAAACCGCAACTTGTATATGAAAAAAAAATCGAGGGACCAAGAAGGAAATTTGGCAATGCTAAAGTGTTTATAAATAGTGACATGTGTGAGGATGATGAGGATAAAACTAAATACCAAGTTAAAGATTTAATCAAGAGAATTAGTTTGAAAGTATCTTTATTCTCAAATCAGAAATTAAAAAAGAAAAAAATAAAGAAAAGAAAAGAGTACAATATTCTGGCATTGTCCGCAAAACAAAACAAGAAGAAAGGAAAAGAATCGTTTCTTGTAATAGAAGCAAATGGAGAAAAAGAAAGAGAAGGGAGAAAAGGGTAAGTTGGTAAAAAGAAGAAGTGGGTGAAAACGTAGTAGTAAAAAATGGGTACTTTTTTCCAAAATGGATGCCGGATATGAAAACGGCGAGGTCGAGCAGCCACGTGCGATGCCGGACCACTCACAGACTCACAGTCTCCCTCCCCGCCCTTGTCCCTATCAATCTGTTATCTAAATAAATTCTAGAAAAAACAAGAAAAACGAGGGCGTCAAGAGTGCTGGTTTGTTCTATTTTACCCCCAGCTGTGCCGAGCTGAGCTGCACCTAGCTGTTAGTCATTATTATTATATTATCGTACCCCAGCTCATATTCTTAACTAGCATGTCACAATTTTTTTTTTCTTTTTTTTTTAATTGTAATATCCGAGTCAGTTTACATGTATTTTAATTAATTTTTTGAGACTTTAAAATTAATAAATATATAAACTTCCAATAACCCTGAAATTTGTGACATTCAAATTAATAATTATTAAAAAACAAACTCAAGATTTGACCAATTAAGGTACATTCCTCAATATTTTAGTTTAACTATGTTTTTTATTTTTAGTGTTTTTAGATTTTTTTTCATTTGTTAATATAAAAATAAATTATTTTTTCTGCGTCACTTGCATTTTGAACTCGAACAATGTTCTTCTTCCTCCAAATGGGGTTCTGTTCTGCCTACACCTGCACGCCATGGAAGGAGAATTTAGCCTATGTAAAACATGCAAGTAAATTAATCATTAATTGGTACGTAGGATATATTATATATACTATATAATAATTATTTTGACCAGTGCTTCTGCTAGCAAAGATTTGATGATACGATATTCTCTCAATAATTCTCTTTGAGAAGTCCAGTGAGCTTGGCTAGCTCATGTGCTAGAATGAAGCTTATTTTGCACCACATTTTTAAAGATGCGGTGCATTTATGTTCAAGTAGTTAAATATTCTACATGTTGGTGCAAGGGCATTTTCAATGGGAGAGCCAAGTAGCTTTTCTTCATTGATTTTGTAGCGCTACATCGTCATGTTTGGTGGTGCGGTCTAATTATATTTTTAATTTTTTTTAATTTTAGTTTTTTATTATTAATTTTGTAGTTTAAAATCATATTTGATAGTGCGGTTTAATTATATTTTTAAGAGTTTTTTATTTTTTAAAATTTTAAATTATTTGTTTAAATATTTTTAAATTGTTGTGACATGTTAATAATAAAAATAAATTTTAAAATTAAAAAATTATTATTTTAATATATTTTAAAAGACAAAGCAGCACCGTAGAAGAGACGAGGAGGTGAAGTCTATGTTTATCCTTAAGGCAGGCAGGCAGGAAAGAATTCCATTGCATAAATCTGGAACTTCGTAAAGACTGCACTGTTGAAGGATAATGTTGTTTATTAAACAATGAAGCCTACTTTTGGTACCTAAAGAAGTAGGTCTTAGCCAATATTTATAAATATCTGGAATCTCTATCTTAATTTGACACGTATATATATATATATATATATATATATATATATATATATATATATATATATATGCCTTGCGGAACACATCTTCAAGTGTGTCACGTGATGTTGACTTTGAGAATAATTTATATTTTTCATTTCTTTAACTTTGACATTTTAACTGACAATAAATGAAAATAAATATGGATTCAAGATAATCTCTCAAAACAAAAGTTGAAGATTTTTAATTTTTAATTATTTTTTTAATATTTTTAGATTGTTTTTATATATCAATATAAAAAATAAATTTTAAAAAATAAAAAAATATATTATTTTAATATATTTTTTAAAAAATTATTTTAAAATATGATCTCTAATGTGATTTACACCTCAACATTGATAGTTGTTAGTATTCATAAATATTTAATATTTTTTAAAGGTTTTTCCTTTTTCTTTTTGAGTGGAGTGGTATATACATTTTGCTACTATAATGCGTATGCCAAATTGCCAATAAAGTTGAAAACAATGTATAAAATACATTTATCTGTAATAATATGTTTGTAATCAGTTTTTATATTTTATTTGCTCGGAAGAGTGTTTAGCAGTGCGGTTAAAATAGTATTTGTTTAAAATTTGAAATTTTTTAATTTAAAATTAATTTTTATAGTATTATTTTAATATGTTGATATGAAAATAAATTTTTTTAAAAATATTATTTTAATATACAAATAAGAGAATTTCATCTAACATGAGATGATGCAAACTCACATAAGAAGGTGTAGCATACTCTCGATTGACCCATTTAATTTTTGACAGGAAAAATAAACCTTTTTTATAAAACAAAAAAAATGTTTCTGAAGGTAGGATGGAAAAGCAATGAAATATATAAAAAAATGTCAGTTGGTTTATCGTTAGAAAATTAGGAGGGTGATAGTGGGGGAAAAAAAAAAAAGGGGGAGAGACAAGGGCAAAAGAGCAGAGACAAGGAGGGAGGACTATAACGTAAGACCAACCAGAGTTGCAATCAAACTGTACAGAGTCTCTTTCTAATCTAATCCAATGTTTGTTTTTGACTTTTATGTTTTCTACGTTTTAATCCATTCCAGCTTCCTATGTTGAATCACCAAACGCCAAACCCAAAAACTGTAAATAAAGCTTCAATCTTCTCTTCTTTTTCCTCCAATTCTCTATTCGTTTAGTTTAGAACTTTCTATTTTTTCATTGCCTTGTCGGTTTCATACCCAATAAATGAAACTCTCCTCTCTGAAATCTTACCAGTTTTTGCACCTTTCTTTGTCTCTCTCTCTCTCTTTCTCTCACCTTCTTTACATCTTTGTTCTGTTAATAAACTGTTAGTATTCTCTCTCTGACAACATCTACTTCATTTCTTGTAAGTAAGCACTTCACATTATCCAAATGTTTCTGGGTTTCTTTTATGTTTTGATTTGTAAGCTTTGTTGCATGCTATCAAAGGTGCGAGAGAAATGATGGGTTATATTAAGTTTTATATTTTATGTTTTTTAATTTTTGGGTTTTCTTTAGCATGTTGTGTTGTTTCTCTGGGTTTACTTTAGTGAGTAGATTGTGTTCTTTCTCGGCAACCAATAGAGTTTGTTCTTTTTTAACTCTTTGATGATATTGATTTTGGTGGCAGGGTAACTCTAGGTTCTTAGTGCTGGCAGGAAGCTCTTTTTGTTGATTCAGTTTCCTTGCTTTCAGGTAACTTTTGCTCCTTTTGGATTATGTTTTTAAATAGGAACGGTGAGATCTATAGGTGTGGCCTTTGAACTCTTTTTCTAAATCTAACACTTATTCTTTCCCAGGAACTTTGATCACCTCTCTCCCTTTTTTCTGCGTCTTGATGTGCATTTCCTCTTATGTTGAAGCGTTCATGACTTCTTCTTTTCTTTTTTTCTTCTTAGAAAGGCCAATTCTTATTGCATCAAAAACATTTTCTAAAATATAATTTGTCTCTCTTTGTTTCCGGGTTTTACTGTTCAAGACAGTTTTTCAAGACCGCTTTTACTCTTCTCTGCCTTGTGTACCTATAAGGTGTAATGACATTTTAGGCTCTCAAGCTCTTAAAAATTAAAACGATTGGTAGGGAACAAGGAATGATTGCAATCTGTGTATGCAGGCCACTGTTTATGATTTCTCTTGTTATCGCAGTCTCTTTTATTACCATTTTTTAGTCTAGATAGTTTCCGATAAAAGAATAGTGAAATTTCAGGATAAGAGAAATTTACATGGTTTATGCTTGTGTATTTGAAGTTGAGTTGTGGTCCTTGAAGGCAAAATCATTTCTACCTGCTGCAGATAAAGTCCAACTGTAGACTTTGGAAAATAAAGTAATATATATCAATTAATTGCAACTAGCATTGTGTTTCTTTTTCTATATATTTGCCATGAATAGCTGGGTGTAATCTTATACTTTGAATTATTGGTGCTTGGATAAATTAATTTAATTAACAGATTATGGTGTTTAGTATTGATTTTTATGTTGAAATAATTGGAATATTTAATTAGAGAACGAACATTTGTTCCATGAATCAAGTACGTCCACGTTTCTCTTCTTCTTTCTGGATTTTTTGTCGACTTGTGCGAAGATTTCGTTGCAAGAGGAGATAAGGATGAATTTATTTGGCCAATCCAACTCATAAAAATGTAATCCCAGTCTGAGATTTTGATTTGGAGGACAGATTCTGTGAGTTTAATTGTTTTACTGGAACCAAGTATAATAAAGGCATGTACAGGTAGACTATATTGCATTCATAAAACTCGCTGTGATATCCTTATCATTTCAAAACATATCCCTCCTCATTTTATCAGCGTCATAAATTTGTGTTCAACCATGAATTCTTAAGAAGCAATTTCCAGTGAGTTGCATAAGGCTAGGAATAAGAAAATTATAGGAGAACAATCTGTTGCCTGCGTTTGAACCACTGAATCTAGGTATGTATATAAATCATTCGGTTGAGTTTATGACTTTTCTGTATGCATGGCTAGATAACTTGTTTATTTCCTTCAATCAATTCATCAACATCATGAATTTATTTACTTGTTGGCTAGACTTTAAATCTTTGAGATTGAGTTTGAATGTATGGCCTAACTCCCTTTTGGATACATTCAACCAGTCTGTCACCTTTTTCCGGCGATTGACCATCCAGTTGTGTTTTAATTGTTTCGTAGATTTAACAGTGAACAATTGTCTCTCTTTTAATTTTTCTTGATACATGAAAGGATGATAATTGTAATAAGACTAGATACATTTTAATAATTTTAATCTTTCTTTTTGTTTAATAAACGCTAAGATTAGGTCAGTATTCAATAATAGTTTTGCTTAAATAGACAAAAATATATAAACAAGCAGTTTCTCTGTGACAACTTAATTACCTTTTTAGTTCACTATGAAACTATGGTCACTTTACTCTCTTTTTATGATGATACACATCTTTCTATTTGCTTACCGGTTTATCTTTATTAGAGTCTTAGCTCTAATCTTCTATTTGATCATCTGATTATAAATGTTTATTCTCCATTAAAGTTTTTGAGGACTTTGGCTGACAGAAAAGAATCAAAGGATATTTCTTGGGACACTGAATACAGTATCACACTCATACGAATGATCAAGATCTTGGCCAAGATCTTGAAAGTTTTGCTGAGTGATGTACACACTCTAGGGCCTTTCCTTTTCCCTCTGTCACTTTCAAGTTAGTAATGCCTGTGATTATATGCATGGTAGTCAAGAGATGTCCAGAGGAGCTAGATATGTCATGTGGCTTCAAAATCCCAGGTCTTTGCTTTTTCCTGATTTTTAACTTGTGATAGGTGTAAAGATCTATTGCAAACGGTGGACCTTTATTTGTTGGCAACTGCATATAATATTTATGCATATACAGGGCATCAGAATGAATGATTTATGGTCCACGGATTTATCTTTTTATTCGCTTTGTATTCTGTTTGGTTGTTACAAGGCTGAGCATTGCTCATCTCATCACATGGTAGTTAAATATATTTCCCCCCTTTCCCTGCAGGTCTTTAGTTCTGTAATAATTGCACTACTCCTTCAAGATCTTTTTGGCAGGAAGGTGTTGATTCTGCACCATCTCTGTTCTTCTAACTCAATATCCAGGAACAAGAATACTATTATCGTACAACAATGGTGTCGAGATCTTGCATAAGTTTATTAGACTTTGCATCAGGGAACATGATGAATTTCAGTCAGTCTCCTAGATCCCTTCCAAGGATAATGACTGTTCCAGGAATAATATCTGACGTGGATGTTGATGGAATTAATGATGGCATTTCTGATGCTCCATCAACTGGAAGCGGTGCAAAAATGATTATAGTGTCAAATTTTCTCCCTCTGAATGCTCAGAAGGATTTAAACTCTGGCAAATGGTCATTCAGTTTTGATGAGGACTCGCTTCTGTTACAGATGAAGGATGGCTTCTCAGCCATTCCTGAGGTTGTTTATGTGGGGTCTCTCAGGGTCGATGTTGATTCAAGTGAACAAGAAGAAGTTTCACAAAAACTGCTGGAGGAATTTAACTGCGTACCCACATTTATTCCTCCTGATATTTATAAAAATTTTTACCATGGTTTCTGTAAGCACCATCTGTGGCCCCTTTTCCATTACATGTTACCTCTGTGTCCGGATCATGGCAATCGCTTTGATAGATTGCTCTGGCAGGCCTATGTCTCTGCTAATAAGATATTTGCAGATAAGGTCACGGAAGTGATTAATAATACAGAAGAAGATTATGTTTGGGTCCATGATTATCATCTGATGGTTCTCCCTACTTTTTTGAGGAAGCGTTTCAATCGTATTAAGCTTGGCTTCTTCCTGCACAGCCCGTTCCCCTCATCAGAAATTTACCGGACTCTGCTGGTTAGAGATGAAATTCTGAAAGCGCTGCTGAATGCTGATTTGATTGGTTTTCATACATTTGATTATGCTCGACATTTTCTATCCTGTTGCAGCCGGATGTTGGGCCTAGACTATGAATCGAAACGTGGTCATATTGGTCTTGAGTATTTTGGCAGAACAGTGTACATAAAAATTTTGCCTGTGGGGATTCATATGGGTCGAGTTGAATCTGCTCTAAATCACCCCTCTTCTTCCATTAAGGTCAAAGAGATCCAAGAACAGTTTAAGGGGAAAAGGCTTGTCATTGGCGTTGATGATATGGACATTTTCAAGGGCATTAGTCTGAAGTTATTAGCTGTAGAGCATCTTTTGCTGCAGAATTCAGAGTTGCGGGGAAAATTAGTCCTGGTTCAAATTGTTAATCCTGCAAGGAGCTCAGGGAAAGATGTGCAAGAAGCAAAAATGGAGATATATTCAATTACCAAAAGGATAAACAATACTTTTGGTTTTCCAGGCTATGAACCAGTGGTTCTGATTGATCGTCATGTTCCCTTTTGTGAGAAAACTGCCTACTATGCATTGGCTGAATGCTGCATTGTGAATGCAGTGAGGGATGGAATGAACCTGATCCCATACAAGTACATTGTATGCAGGCAGGGGACGCCGAAGATGGACGAAGCTTTAGGAGTTGCCTCTGGGTCACGTCATACAAGCTCACTTGTTGTATCAGAGTTTACAGGCTGCTCACCATCATTAAGTGGAGCAATAAGAGTAAATCCATGGGATATTGAAGCTGTAGCTAATGCAGTGAATACTGCCATCAACATGCCTGATTTAGAGAAGCAGTTGCGGCATGGAAAGCACTATTGCTATGTTAGCTCCCATGATGTAGCTTATTGGGCCCGCAGTTTTATGCAGGATTTGAAGCGAGCGTGCAAAGATCATTATAGCAAACGTTGCTGGGGTATTGGCTTTGGTCTGAATTTCAGAATTTTAGCACTCTCTCCTAGCTTTAGGAAGCTTTCCAATGACTATATCATCTCAGCATACAAGAGAACATCTAAAAGGGCAATATTCTTGGACTATGATGGAACAATGGTGCCTCATACTTCTCTTGCTAAAACCCCCACTCCTGAAGTCATCTCTGTTCTAAACAATCTTTGCGCCGATCCCATGAACAGTGTGTTTATAGTTAGTGGCAGAGGAAAAAAGTCCCTGAGTGATTGGTTTGTTCAATGTGAAAATCTGGGTATAGCAGCTGAGCATGGATACTTCTTCAGGTATTTTAATAGTTATTAAAATATTGAATGTCTAGCTTTACTAATTTTGCTAGCAAGGCAAACTTTTTGTCTATTAAATGGAGAGCTTGTAAGGTTCAAACACAGAAATCATTCAAGGAAAGTTAACTTCTCTACTTCTTAGGTGGCTGCAATAGTAAATGAAGCTAGTGGTTTTCTATTGATTTGGTAGGATCCCTTTTTGTAAGATGTTGCCTTTTCTTCTTGTAGGTGGAGTGGGATGTCTGACTGGGAAACGAGTTCTTTGGCTGTGGATTTTGATTGGAAAAATATTGCCGAACCTGTCATGAAATTGTACACAGAGGCAACTGATGGTTCCTATATAGAGGTTAAGGAGAGTGCCTTGGTATGGCACCACCAAGATGCTGATCCAGATTTTGGATCTTGCCAGGCCAAGGAACTGTTAGATCATCTGGAAAATGTCCTTGCAAATGATCCAGTAGCTGTTAAGAGGGGCCAGAATATTGTTGAAGTAAAACCACAGGTATGCGTGCTTTTTGTTTATGGTTTGTTCCTGTGTTCCTGATTTTTTTTTCCCTTTTGTTTTGAAAGTGGTCTAACATTGACCTTAAAAATGTGCAGGGTGTAACTAAAGGGTTTGTTGCAGAGAAGGTTCTTTCCAAAATGATCGCTAGTGGGAAACCCCCTGGCTTTGTGTTGTGCATCGGGGATGACAGATCTGATGAAGACATGTTTGAAAGCATATCAAAAACACCATATAGTTCATCACTCCCTTCAGCTCCAGCGATTTTTGCATGCACTGTTGGCCAAAAGCCAAGCAAAGCTAGATACTATCTAGATGATACTGTTGATGTATTAGCTTTGCTTCAATGCTTGGCTGATGCTTCAAGTTCAAACTTGAGTAGCACAGAAACACAAGTTTCTTTCGATAATGTTGTACGAAAGGAACTGTGATTCTGCCCTTTCCATGCAATGACACAGGCTGAACAAGCACCTTGGTGTCTGTATGGTTGGGTGCAAGAAGGGTGCTTGTTTTGATAATCCTTAGTTTTTATACAGTAGGTTTCTCCTGAAGCTGGTTTCTGATATTAACTCATCTGTTGCATGCTGTGTGGGGATCGATGCTGGTGCCTTGCATAATGCAAGATGGGATGATGAAGAATTTGTGGTCTCAATCAAGCATGACTAATACATTTTATCTTTTTTACCCTAAAAAATGCAGGGAAACGAGGGCTGGTGTGTGAATTTTCTGGCTTGGAGGGGGGGTAGATACTGTGTAGTTCACAGGTTCAGATGTTCATCATCATAGGTAGTGTTTACTGATAAGAGAACTATTTAGGTTTTTTGTATACATGTTTTTTATTATAAAAGAAAGGCATTCTTTAGGGGGCCATACTTATCTATCTTGTTTTTAGCAAGGAGATTCTTTGATGTTTTTTCCTTCTTATTATGTGCCATCATGTTCAGTTAAGTCCGAACTGTTAAATTAAAATTAATTATTCAATGTACATGATTAAAACAAAATTGATTATGAATCCATAATCAGATGAATATTTTACAAGATCTTTTATAAATATTAACACGGTGTTTTCGAGTATTGAGATAAAAATATATTAGATTGAGTTGGGTTAATATACTAACATGAAATTTATACAATATTGAAGTATGAAATTGAAAAATATTTAATTAAAAAAAATTAATGGGTTATTAAAATTATTTTTTATTTAGTTATATGATGTGACAATAAAAATAGACACGTATAAAAAATTAAATATCAATCAAATATCAGGATGTTTATTCGAGATCACGGTAAACTCAAAAAAATTAAATTAAAATAGATTACGAAGATTAATTTAAAATCAACTAAATGTAGAAGGATAAAATTAAAAAAACAAAAAATTCCATAAAATAAATAAAAAAAAACTTAACGTTGAAGGATGAAATTGAAAAAAAAAAAACCAAGTGCACACAATCCTCGAGGAGGTATTTTTGGATCCAAAAATCCATTTGTCAATCATTATTTTCTCAAAAACACCTAAAAGTCATCCTAAAAATCTAAATAAACCCATGCATTGCTTTGAATAATTAAAAAATAGGTTAAAAGATTAAGAATCAACCTGAATAACTTTCGAGCCCAAATCTATTTTTTTAGGCAAGGTGAAGATAAAAAAATACCTTATAAAAAATCATCATATCTAATAAAATCCGTGTATAATAATTTTTTTCATGGCTGAAATCAATGCTAACTGATGATTTTTTTCTCTAAACCAAGAACTTTTAAAGAAAAATAATTAAGTTTTCTATTAAAATCGAATCTTTAAAAACTAAAAGCATCTGTAATGTATCTATTGAAAAGTAAAAGAACTAAACATCAATTTTAGAATTGCCACCTAGTTTCCATGTTTTTCACCCGAGTTCTTTGTGTGCTTTTTTTAATAAATCAAAACTTATTAGCTATTAATTTTGACAAAAAAAAAAAAATCACCGCTCAAAATATGCATAGTATAAGAAACACCCTATTTAGGTTCCTTAGAATTTATTTTCTCTCACCTTATTTAGAACATTTTATTGAAGATTAATAATGAGATATAAAACATGATTAAAATGTTTGCCTAAAAACATAAGAGGATCCAAAACTTGGCTGGTTTATGTCGATTTATTTGCAGGGATTTGAAAAAACGGTCGTTGCATGGCGCGTGGCATTCTTCATTCATTTTGGATTTGCATTTTTCTAGGCATCCTAGGATTTCACCATCTGTAGACTGAATTTATAATGGGCCCATGCAAAGGCCATACCAAAACATTAGGAAGGGCCCATAGACAACAATCTGACATCTGACATCTGACATCTGACATCCCAGTTCAACCATTAGCCCTAGAGCGAAGTCTTTAAAACAACCAACCTCAAAAGATCGCAAAAGTAAACAATGGCTTCTTGTCGCTTCACTGTCTTTACGCTAGCCGTCTTTTCCATCTTCTCCCTCTCACAGGTATATTTATTTGGGCGAAACCCTATTGTTAGAAACCCCAAAATGTTTTGCTTGGTTTCTGTTGTTATAATGTAGAAGTGAAGGAATGAAACTGGAAAGATGTCATTTACTATGCAGGTTGGAGCTGCAAACAAGCTCAAATCATCGCCATTTGAGTCTGCACTGGACACGCTGCAGAATCAGACCGGGTAAGTTTTTTGGGTTCCCTTTCCTTTTTGCCTTCTCTATCATAGAACTGTATTTGGTTGCCAAGAAAAAGCAGGAAAATCAACTGTAAAATTGGGATCTTCAAATGAAATATATTTGCTATTGTATTGGACAAAAGATTAAGTTAGAAAAAAAAGCCATAACTTGTGCTAAATGTATAGCTAGTTGCCATACTGGTATACATATTTCATTTTTTATCGTAGTGATTGAATGTATTTAATTTCCTGGTGGACCGAAAGATTTATCATTGCTTTGCTTCTTAAATTTGCAGCTATGCCTTCAAGAACATTGGTTATCTTCGCCGAGCGATGACACACATCATTCTCCGAGGAGAACAATAAGGCGTTGAGCATTCTGGGATCAAATGTGATTGACGCATCTGTCTCTATGTATTACCTTGGAAAGGACGCTGAGATCTCCTCGAAAGACCTTAACCGCCGGATAGCAGATAACTCTAAAGTGGACACTTCATGTGCTGTCGATGGGATGAGATTGGGGTTGCACAAGGTGGTTAGAGTTTCTCCCAAAACTAATTCGACGACTCCCTTAGTGGTTTGCAGTGCTTTCAGGGCGTTATTTGGGGCTATTGCTATTGATACTAAGAAGGCTGATGATGCTGGCATTGTGTTTTGGAAGGTTCACGGTCGTGAGGTTGGAAAAGCTATGGTTATGTAAGTGAGCTTTCTCTTATCATTGTTCATAGAAAATGTATGCGAAGTGGTGTTTGCCTCGGTAGGGGACTCTACATTAGGTTGACTGTTAATATGGTTATGTAACTAATATTTGGTTCCCCTGACTCTGAATTTGGTTGAAATATGTATGTTTATGTCGGAGAAGTAATATTTTTGTACACAGAATACCCTTTGATTTGGTTTTGCATTATTACTCATGTGACATTAAGTAGGTTTTGGGAACCTTGTTTCAGCTATGTTTATTGGGAAATGTATGCAACATTGTGCCCTGTGCATGTAAAAGTATACTTTCTAACCAGTGAAGTTGTTAAAAGTGATGCCTGCTTGTCCTATCATCCATCTAGAATACAAACGCCGAGCAGCAGATACTTGGCTTTTTTATACTTTCACTCTTAACACCGTCTATGGGCAGATGTGAGGCAAATAGTTTAGTCTGTTGAGTCTAATGTACCGATTAGCCTGTCTTATTATGGATCCTGACTTGCATTCCAACCATCATATGTAGTTAGGTTTCTCTTGTCACGTAGCATAAAGAGGAATTATGAGCTAGAGTCCCAGGTAATGAAAATCATAATGACCTGGTGTTCTGACCAAGCTGTTTAAAGAGTTCCCTTTATGGATTTTGAAAGTATCGATTGGATTGTGTGCCAGAATTTCTAAAACAAAGATTATTTTGTGTATTTGATTTGGCGTCTACCTGCCTGTACTAGATATAGAAAATTTGAATGCGTGAGCCGTGATCTAAATAGTGTTGGAATTATCTTGCATCTGCGTCATAGAAGTGAAATTTTCTCCTCACGCCCGAGGCTTGTCATCGTCAGGATTTTACATGGCAAGGCAAACTAGATGATAGATAGGAGCGTATCGAACCAACTTATATTAGAAGGGGCTATAAGCATATTTTGTTGTAGTTCAGCACGTTTCACTGGGTTATAGGCGTTCGTTTTTTGCCTAGGTGATGAGTCTATCTACTTGTTTCCCAACTAATAACCTAATTGATGTTATATACCAAACTTTGAAGGGTCCAAATCACAGTAACAAAAAAAAAACTGTATTTCCCGTCATGCAATAATCAGTTTTTTCTGGTGATGTTTTTCTGGCCCTGACACTGCGTGTATCGCCATGATGCCATAGACCTTGACATCTGGCTCCATTGATAAGAAGTATTCTTAATTTAGGGTTCGATGGCCTTCAGCATTAGGATGCAAACCCATTTCTGCATCCAGTGAATCGGAAAATGGCTTTCCACGTAGAAACTACGTCAAGTACTGATATCAGATGTTTGCATATGTCAGAGACGTCTTCTGAATCTTGCCACTTGTAAAGAGAGAGTTATTTCTGGATTCTATAGCAATACAAGCATAGGACTTGTAAATTTATTTATTTTCGGTTCTCTTTTGCTTCTCCTTATACCTGGAAGAGTCCATTCACAAGAGCTTTCTGGAGTTGGGGGATGGATATATCTGGTGGGCTGGGAATGGTAACGAGATTTTACTATGGTTTGATAACCTGTGCATGTTACCTCAACTCCATGGCAGTGATGCTTATTTTACTGTTTCTGATTTGATCTCTGCTTCTCATAATTGGGATTTTAGAGTTCTTCGAACCCCTATTCCTCAATTTACACCATTCGTGCGTGTCCTTGATCTCGATTCTGCTCTGTCCTGGACCGGTTTTTTCTTCTAAAACAGCTTACAAATGGCTAGCCCACAGCTCTTTCATTAACTGGGTTTGGCGTGTACAAGCTCCAGCAAAGGGTGAAATATCTTATGTGGTTTGTTTGTCTTGGTCGTGTCCAATCTACTGAAATTAATCTGCACCTGCTCCGGGATTGTCCTCCGACAAGAGGTTTATTAAGCCTTGCAGCCTCCTCAGTTGTCGGTGTCTTTCTTCACTTCTGGCATATCTGATTGGTTTGCTTATATTAAAAACTATGCAATCCACTTGCATGTTCCCTATCACGGGTCACATAGCACCCACTATATAACAACATCACATTAGGAAGAGCATTCTCCGATTAAAAGCTTGATTAATATGATGATAATGATTATTTTTTAATATTTTTTATTTTAAAAATTTATTTTTAATATTAGTACATTAAAATAATTTAAAAAATATTAAAAAACTATTAAATTTTTAACAAATAATATTTAACACGTCATTCATGAATGAGAGGAAATAAATAGGAATATTAGTATTCATTCAAGTTGGCTTTTTAGTAATGCTTTCGGTCATTGTTTCTTGTTAAGTTTCTATTATTTTGGCGTTTTAAAAATGTTTTTGAAAATTTTTGAATATTTATTTTTTACTTTAAATTAATATTTTTTTGTGTTTTTAGATCATTTTGATCTGATATCAAAAATAATTTTTAAAAAATAAAAAAATATTATTTTAATATATTTCTGAATAAAAAACACTTTAAAAAATAACAACAACTACACTCACACTCTATAATCTTTCTCTCGTCCAATTATTTTCTTATACTTATTTCATCACGTATCTTGAATTGAATATTATTGTATACCTATGATATGATTGTGAGGTTGACGCAAGAGGGTAGGCGAGAAATGTTGGTATATGTCAGAAGAGAGGAGGTGTGTGTGTGTGTAAGCTTGGAGCTTAAGCAAAAAAATTAGGAGAATGATTATTAACCAAATCACTAGATTTATATGGATGTAACAAGTAGATAATGAGTTTTTAATCACTACCCTGTTTTTATTTTAAAAATAGATCATGTGTTTGTTAAGAAGATCAAAAAAGAATAATAATAATAAAATGTTACATCGTCTTCTGTTGAAATTCTAGCAACCAAAAGTTGGATCCAAGTTTTGAAAACTAATCTTCAACATAATTTTACCTAAAATATCCTTCAAAAAAAAAACATTATAGAAACCTCAATATACTTATTCCCAACCCGAACAAACCTATAATTACTCTAAAATACCAAAACCTAACCAAATAAAAACAACTTTATGGATCTTAATTTACCTTTTATGGCATGTTCAAAGAAAAAAAAACATATTCGTTAAACACCTCTTAAAGTGAAACCCATTTACAACGGATTAGCTTTTTTTATGGTCAAAATATGGCCAACCAAATACTTTCTTCATGCTTTTTTTTTTAGCGGTTTTCTCTCTTCTCTCTTAGCATCAAAAGACTGAATAAATAAATAAATAAAAGTTTATAGCTGATATATAAAATCCTAAAATTATAGGGGGATCAAACATAAGAATAAAAAAACTTTAGGGACCAAACTATAGTTTTTAGGTGCCCTATAAATATTGAAAAAAAGCTTTTTTTTAGTGTTAACTTTGGTTATTGTTATTTCAATTGTTTAAGATTATCAACTTTAATTCTATTCTATAATATTGACCTTTAGTTTAATATTAAGAAGTTTCTTGTAACCATGAATATGTTTATAACATGCAAATCAAAACTAATTATACAACTTAAAACCATGTCAACACATAATATGGAAAGATAAAATTGAAAAGAAAAAATTTCAGTGATGGTAAATGAATAAATTTCAATGAAAAAAAAATAGGACAAAAACAATTGAACTGTAACAGTTTATAAAGAAATTGTCTTTATGACCACAATAAAAGAAACAACGAGACACTATTTTGATTTAGTTTCTTTATAATAAATGAAAAAATATTAAATTGCATGATAAAAAAATAGTAGATATAATTAAAGTTTGTAAATAAAGCATGTGAAGAAAATAATAAAAAAAAAAAACATCTAAACAAGGTTAAAATAATGAACTTGTGAAAGTAGATTTGAAAAAAACAAAAGACTTGTATTGAAATTATTGTTACGGGTAAGCAAAAAATATTATAAGGCTTTCTTTAAATACTTATTCTAAAGCCTTAGCTACTTGTATTATAAAAATAAATAAATAAATAAAACCAAATTAAAACTAGTTAATTTTTCTTTTCTAGTTTTGCGGTTGATATTAAAAAAAAATTAAAAAAGAATCCATGCAATGTGAGAATAATCCACAAACCTCAGTGATGAGCACAAATTATTACTTTATGATCTTTAGATTCCACATAGCTTATCCTTTTGCTTTATTGATGTAGAATTATTCTAATAGTTGATTACCAAGCTTCTTTTTAACAAGCTCCATTCCAATAGGTAAAAGAACTATCTTTATTCTCATCTATATTTCATGGTAAGTTAGAGTAATTTAGTATTAGTATGAATAATAAAAATTCATAAGTGACGAGGTTGTATAAAACTTTATAAAGGATTGAGCTTCTCACTATTAATGATGGGCTAATGAAGAAAAGACTAATCTAAATGGGCTTAAAACATCTACAAAATGAGTTTCTTATGTGTCTGTAAGAAACCCTTTAATGTTTAAGTTAATGCAACGAAAAAGAAGGATGAATATAAAAAATAATAATACAATGAGTAGGGTTTTGTAGATAAAATATTTTTGATCTGTTAGTTGTGGAGATAGTTCCCTATGGTGTGGGGTAACTAAGATATTTATATACATGGCCACCAATGAGATCACATGTTTACCTGAATTTGGAGATTAGTATCCAAAATAATAAAGGATCGTCATATAAGAGATAAAGTTTTTCTTTTAGATGTTGGGAAGTTTGTAAAGTTTTCCTCTTGTTTAGGATTGTACCTGATTCTAGGGGTTGTAGTGAGTTCTTCTTCATGAGATAAATGGAGTTGCATTCTTTCGATATCATTTGGTTTCCTTTTACTATGGAGATTCTTTTATGAGTAGGGAAATTTCGTAGCTAAATACTTGGTAGTAATTACAGTATTTATTTCATGGAGAAAAGGTTTTATAAGAATAACGTTGTAAGGTAATTTCATTTTAATTACCATGAATTTTTGTTGGAGTATGTGATTGCTAATAGTTATTGGTAAGTATATAACACCCTACTAGAAAAGTTCTAAATACAGCCAATTTGAAGGGGTGTTTACCTATTTTTTCCATTATAGCTGTGGAAATGAGATTGACAACATTGTCATCATCTAGAAGCACTTGATGTGATTTATGATTGGAGAGGTGTTTTTTTAATATTTTTCAATTTCAGCATTCAATATTCAGTTAATTATAGATTAAGATTCATGATTTGTTTCATTTTGATTTTTTAAGATTATCCCCATCTCATGAATTGAGTCATAGGTTTGATGGATTAACCCGAGTTGACTCGAGTCATTTTTAATTTACTTTCTATTAGGTTGTCTCGGTCTCATGACCAAGGTCGCAAGTTTGTCAGGTTAAGTCAGGTTGACTCAAATCATTTTTTTATCCTTTTTTATTTGGTTTTTTCTTCAATTTCATCATTTAACATTGGGTTTATTAGAAATTATGTTTCATAATTTATTTTGATTTGTTTTCTATGAAGTTATCATAGTCTCATAACCTCAAATGCAAATTGATGGATTAACTTGGGTTGACTCGAGTCATTTCTTTATCTTTTTTTAATTTCATCTTTCAAAACTGTGTTGATTGGGAATTGGATTTCATAATCTATTAAGTTGTCTCGGTCTCATGATCAAGGTCGCTAGTTTGTCAGGTTAAGTCAGATTGACTCAAATCATTTTTTTATCCTTTTTTATTTGGTTTTTTCTTCAATTTCATCATTTAATATTGGATTTATTGAAAATTATATTTCATAATTTATTTTGATTTGCTTTCTATAAAGTTATCATAGTCTCATAACCTCAAATACAAATTGATGGATTAACCTGGGTTGGCTCGAGTCATTTTTTTATTTTTTTTTAATTTCATCTTTCAAAACTGTGTTGATTGAGAATTGGACTTCATAATCTATTAGGTTATCCTGGTTTCATGACCAAGGTCGCGAGTTTGTCAGGTTATACCGGGTTGACTAAAATTATTTTTTATCCTTTTCTATTTGGTTTTTTTTCTTCAATTCATCATTCAATATTGGATTTATTAGAAATTATGTTTTATAATTTATTTTGATTTACTTTCTATAAAATTATCATAGTCTCATGACCCCGAATACGAATTGGAAGGTTAATTCGGGTTGACCTGAATCAATCAAATATATTATCATCTCAATATTTATATAAAAATATCATTTTGAATATTTATTTTGAGTCAAATTATATTTTTACCGGTTATCCGGGTTGCTTTTGGACCCACCAAGTTGACTACGTCATATCATGTCAATTTCCATACAGTTTAAAATTTCTTTCTACTAGAAAAAACATTAGCAATGTTTAGATTTTTTTTTGTTAATTTTTTTATCCGACCCGCAGTGTAGCTCGTGCCAATGATCTAGTGAAAACTATAAAAGATGTCTTCATTAAAAAAAATAACAATAAACTAAAGGAGGAGGGTTTTTTATTGTATCCCTCGTCACATAACATTATTCACTATAATAGTGTCTTTTTTTCTTTCTTTTTCTAATTTATGTTTTTTTTTTCAATTTCAATCTCATCCTTCAATATTAGATTTATTGAGAATTGAACTTTTTTTTTCAATTTACTTTTAATGAGAATATCTCATACTCATGATCTGGACCGTGAGTTTAACAGGTTAACTCGATTGACTCGAGTTTTTTCTTCCTTTTCCTAATTGACTTCTTTTTTTCTCAATTTTATATTTCAATATTAAGTTGATTGAGAATTAGACTTCGTGGTTTGTTTTGGTTTTTTTTATGAGGTTATCCCCTTTCTCATGACTTGAATCACGAGTTCGACTAGTTAACCCGGGTTTACTCGAGTTGTATTTTTGTATTCTTTAATTGATTTTTTTTTAATTTTATCTTTAAACACTGGGTTGATAAAGAATTGAGTTTCATAATTTATTTCAATTTGCATTCTATTAAGTTATCCTAGTCTCATAACCCGGGTTGCAGGTTTGACAGGTTAACTCAAATTGAATTGAGTTATTTTTTTGTCATTTTTAATTGATTTTTTTATGTTTCATCATTCGTTTATTGGAAATTGAGTTTTTTAATTTTTTATGATTTGTTTTTTATGAGGTTATCATGATCTCTTAACTTGGTATGCGGATTGACAAGTTATTCCGAGTTGACTTGAATCGATTCAATATGTTGTTGTTTTAATGTTTATTCAAAAAATATCATATTAAATATTTATTTTCAATCAAACTATGTTTTTACTAGTTTTCTAGGTTTTCTTTAGACCCATCAAAATTACCAAATTATAACATGCAAATCAAAACTAATTATACATCTTAAAACCATGTCAACATCATATGGGAGGATAAAATTGAAAAGAAAAAATTTCAGTGATGGTAAATGAATAAATTTCAATGAAAAAAAAATATGACAAAAACAATTGAACTGTAACAGTCTATAGAGAAATTGTCTTTATAACCACAATAAAAGAAACAATGAGACACTATTTTGATTTAGTTTCTTTATAATAAATGAAAAAAATACTTTATATTGCATGATAAAAAAAAGTAGTAGATATAATTAAAGTTTATAAATAAAGCATGTGAAGAAAATAATAAAAAAAAACATCTAAACAAGGATAAAGCATAAGGCTAAAATAATGAACTTGTGAAAGTAGATTTAAAAAAAAAAAAGACTTGTATTGAAATTATTGTTATGGGGTAAGTAAAAAATATTATCAAGGCTTTCTTTAAATACTTATTCTAAAGCCTTAGCTACTTGTATTATAAAAATAAATAAATAAAACCAAATTAAAACTAGTTAATTTTTCTTTTCTAGTTTTGAAGTTGATATTTAAAAAAAATAAAAAAGAATCCATGCAATGTGAGCATAATCCACAAACCTCAGCGATGAGCACAAATTATTTCTCTATGATCTTTAGATTCCACATAGCTTATCCTTTTGCTTTATTGATTTAGAATAAGCTTTATTGATTTAGAATTATTCTAATAGTTGATTACCAAACTTCTTTTTAACAAGCTTCATTCCAATAGGTAAAAGAACTATCCTTGTTCTTATCTATATTTCATGGTAAGTTAGAGTAATTTAGTATTAGTATGAATAATAGAAATTCATAAGTGACGAGGCTACATAAAACTTTATAAAGGATTGGGCTTCTCACGATTAATGATGGGCTTATGAAGAAAAAACTTATCTAAATGGGCCTAAAACGCCTACAAAATGAGTTTTTATGTGTCTGTAAGGGACCCTCTAATGTTTAAGTTAATGCAATGAAAAAGAAGGATGAATATAAAAAATAATAATACAATGAGTAGGGTTTTGTAGAGAAAATATTTTTGATCTGTTAGTTGTGGAGATAGTTCCCTATGGTGTGGGGTAACTAAGATATTTATATACATGGCCACCAATGAGATCACATGTTTACCTGAATTTGGAGATTAGTATCCAAAATAATAAAATAGGGGTGACAACCTAAGTGATTAATGTTAGGCATTTATGAAATCATCATACTTGTTATCCTGACCAATAGAAAAAGCTAAAGTGTTGTGAGTGCTTAGTAAGGTATTCTCTACCCATCGTGGAAGATTGCATGTGGAAATTATGAAATACTTGTGGAGAGTGTATAATGACTTTTATTGCATAAGTTTATATTATTTTATATGTCATGCACAATAATATAGGTCAAGCTAATCATGATCGACTACATTAGGTCAAGACCAATAATATAGCAGCTTTAACTACTTAGTTTTTGTGTTGGGATCAGGCCTAACCTGTTAACCGAGCAACTTGGCTGCTTGGTTTTGTGGTTAGGCTTAGGCCTAACCTTTTTTATCGAGTAGTTTTTGTTGCTCGGTCTTATGGTTGGATTTAATCCCTAACCTAATAAATAACATTTGGCTACTCGATTTTGTGGTTAGGCTATGGCCTAACTTGTTGACTTAGTAGTTTGGCTACTCAGTCTTGTAGTTGGACTCAAGCCAAATCTAGTTGTTGGGCCATTGTTATAAGTCTATTTTTCAGGTCAATTAGTTGCCTCTAGTCTTTTAAACATATTATACATGTTATATGTTTCAAAAGACTTGATAGGAAGATAAACACCTGCACATTCCTTCCATCATATAGATAAGTGAGTGAGTCTAATTTCAAGGTAAGAAATTTATATTCCCATCAGTTGAAGATGCGATGGACATATGGTAGAGAATTTATAAAAGTATAGGATTTATGAGAGAGATGATCTTATGTGTGAGCTGGAGGAAAGGACTTGGACTTATGATATGGTTTTATCCCTCTCCCTTTATCTTTAGTCCCATGAAAGTTGAGAAGGAAGAACTTGTGAGATGAAGGGGAGAACTGGACTAGTGAGTTATTTGTCATTTTCTCTTTATATCATGATTGATGGGTGATGAGAAGGAATGCCTCATGACTTTGATTGTGACTTTACATGCTTTCTTTATCCTTTTTTTATTTGGAAATGTGAGTGAACCTATAAATTATAGTTGTTGCGCATGCCATGAATGGTCATGTAAGTGTGCAGGTGAAGTGAAAGGGTATAAAGGCAACTCATGAACTTCAAATTAAGTCTAGTTTTTAAATTTCAAATTTAAGTCCACTGGCTCTATAAATACACTTGTATTCTCCACCATTTTCTCTACACTTAACCTTTTATCCTTCTTGGTTTTGGTAGCATAGGTTAGGGGATATTTTTTGGATTTTTTAAATGGTTAAGTAGTTTAGAAAGACTTTTAGTAATAGGAGCAGTGAGAGAGGATAAGGTTATGCGACCAATAATAGTTAAGCAGTTCAAATAATTAGGAATATGGATGCATACAATAATAAACCATCTAGTTCTTCATCTCAATAACAATTATTTGATCCATATCCTAGTACTGTAACTACTATTGATGTCTAGAGAGTGAATAATATACTAAAAAATGATTATTTAACGAGGCTTCCTCTTCCATACGAGAAGATTAGCACATCATTTGTTAGTATCATACAAGAACAATTAATGATCACCATGCTCATGTGTTTGTTCAAGTATGGGTACAATCTTCCTCTTTAAGATTTTATGAAGGATATATTTCTTATTTATGTAATACTTTTAAGTTAGTTGCATCTAAATGGCTGGTAAATAGTGTTGGATTTTGAGAAATTCATGAAACTACTCGGAGAGACTCCATCTATTGATATATTCTATAATTGTTATAAGTTAGCGGGGTAAGAGGATTTCAAGGTATATCCTGGTTTTACACCTTCTATTGTAGAACCAATAGTCTTTTATCATAAGATAGAAAAGTAAATGGATAGTAGTCAAGTACACTAGAACCGTTGTATTATTAGATGTACCTGGTAACTAGGGAAATCCTGCTACCTGAAAAGCCCCAAGAAATGAGTGCAACGTAGTACCATCTCTTAATAGTGGACATAAGTTATTATACAATAGATTGAAGTGTAGCCCAAATAGAAATTATGTGGTGTTTTTAGCATAAAGACATTCAATGGGGAATGGGGATTGGGGAATGGTGAATGGGGTATGAGATACCTTAATATGTAACTTGAATTATTTATTGAAGTCATATCTCATCATATATTTTTTCGGTGGCAGGTGGTTCTAGTTTCCTCAGGAGAGCTAGGAGACATCTACCTTCAGTGCGATAAATAGATAACAAGGAATCTAAAGACTCTAAAGAGAAGGATATTGAGGAGGAGATAAAAATAGAACCTAAAATTCAATCATCATCTATGGAATCACAAAGAAATTTTAATCGTGCAACTAAAAGGATAGTTACATGTAATAGAAATAGACATACTTCTATTAATCCATCCTCTTTTAAATATCATGATAATCCATCCATTCTTGCGATTCCTCTTTTAACTCAACCCGTTCTTATCAATTTCCTCTACAACCTTTTCCTTCATCATTCTTTTTCAAATATAAGTTTGGGTGTAGTTCATTTTCATAATAACATAACTTGCAGGTAATATGTTATGCACATCTTCCTGATGTTGCATGGTTAGGATACCAGAGTGGAGCTCTGAATGTGTTACTAATAGAATACCTATATTTTTAAAGGGCAAGAAACATGGAGTCAGTGAACATCATTGCAAGAATATCATAACTTTTTAGAGAGGTAAATGCTAGTTATTTCCCTAACCTGATCGAGCATTTCAATGCCATATAGAGATTGTTTTTTTGAAGTGAGTACACTCAGTCTCTTCTTTATCCTTTAAATAAAATTTCATGTTTTGATATTTTTTACAAGCTTTCCAAATGCAATCCACGATATCAAAAAGATGTAAAGCCAAAAGAGAGAACATGTCTAGGGTATTAAAATGTAGTGTGTCGACATCAAAGAGAACTTGAAGATTTGATATCTTCTTGTGCATAATGGGAGAGTAAGATTAGAGAACAAAAATTACTATATCACGACATGGTCCAAGGAATAAATACTTATTAAGTTGATCTTAATGCCTTTTGTGAGGAAATTATGATCAATAAGCAACAATTGACTTTTTCCCCCCAAAAAATACCATCGAGCTAAAGTCCAAACTCGCTAGTACCATAATGAGATTGCAAGATTGCAAGATATTAGGAATCATCCTGGGAAGTGTTAGGCTATGTTTAGAAATACTCATACGTGTAGGGATTATGTTGATGATGAGCTAGTATCTTCACTTTGATAACAAGACTAGGAATATCAATATAAACTTCACTTGAGCTTTTCGTCCATATGAACCTCTTAATTTTGATGAGTTCTTCCCTAGACGTGCTGAGGATACTACACGTAGAGCATACCTTCATCGTGAGGAGGGTGATGTTTAGTTTGTATTGCTTATATCTATTTTACATTTGTATTTTCTTATTTTGCTTGTTCTAAAAAACTTTTATGTTGAAATATACCATTTCATGTTATTTGTGTTATGGAGATACTTTTCATTGTTACTTAATGGAGAAAATAAATAAATGATATGAAGACAATAAATATTGAGATATATATGTATCTGAAGATAAAGAGATGGATGGAGTAGGACATAATCAAAATTAATTATGGAGCCAATATTGTTTCATTGAAGCAAAAGTTCAAAGTACATAAAAGGATCGTCATATAAGAGACAAAGTCTTTCTTTTAGATGTTGGGAAGTTTGTAAAGTTTTCCTCTTGTTTAGGATTGAACCTGATTCTAGAGGTGCAGTGAGTTCTTCTTCATGAGATAAATGGAGTTGCATTCTTTGGATATCATTTGGTTTCCTTTTACTGTGGAGATTCTTTTATAAGTAGGGAATTTCATAGCTAAATACTTGGTAGTAATTACAATATTTATTTCATTGAGAAAAGGTTCTATAAGGATAACGTTGTAAGGTAATTTCATTTTAATCACCATGAATTTTTGTTGGAGTATGCAATATTAAAGGTGACCGCTAATAGTTATTGGTAAGTATATAACACCCTCCACTTTTAAACTGCCTCCTTCAATCTTTACTAGAAGAGTTCTTAATACAACCAATTTAGAGGGTTGTTAGCCTATTTTTTCCATTACAGCTATGGAAAGGAGATTGACAACATTGTCATCATCCAGAAGCACTCGATGTGCTTTATGATTAGAGAGGTATTTTTAAAATTTTTTTTTTCATTTTCATCATTCAATATTCAGTTAATTAGCAGTTAATTAGAGATGATTCATGATTTGTTTCATTTTTTTTTTTTTTTTTTTTTTGAGGTTATCCCCATCTCATGAATCAAGTCATAAGTTTGATGGATTAACCCGAGTTTACTCGAGTCATTTCTTTCTCTTTTTTTTTAATTTCATTTTCAAAACTAGGTTGATTGGAAATTGAATTTCATAGTTTATTTTAATTTACTTTTTATTAGGTTGTCTCGGTCTTATGACCAAGGTCGCAAGTTTGTAAGATTAAGTCAATTTGACTCAAATCATTTTTTTATCCTTTTTTATTTGGTTTTTTCCTTCAATTTCATCCTTTAACATTGGGTTTATTGGAAATTATGTTTCATAATTTATTTTTATTTACTTTCTATGAAGTTATCATAGTCTCATAACCTCAAATGCAAATTGATGAATTAATAGGGGTTGACTCGAGTTATTTTTTTATCTTTTTTTAATTTCATCTTTCAAAACTGTGTTGATTAAGAATTGGATTTCATAATCTACTAGGTTGTCCTGGTCTCATGACCAAGGTTGCGAGTTGGTCAGGTTAAGTTAGATTGGCTCAAATCATTTTTTTTATCATTTTTTATTTGGTTTTTTCTTCAATTTCATCCTTACATTGAATTTATTGAAAATTATATTTCATAATTTATTTTGATTTGCTTTCTATGAAGTTATCATAGTCTCATAACCTCAAATACAAATTGATGGATTAACCTGGGTTGGCTCGATTCATTTTTTTTTTTAATTTCATTTTTCAAAACTGTGTTGATTGGGAATTGAACTTCATAATCTATTAGGTTATCCTGGTTTCATGACCAAGGTCGCGAGTTTACTCGAGTTGTATTTTTGTATTTTTTTAATTGATTTTTTTTTAATTTTATCTTTAAACACTGGGTTGATAAAGAATTGAGTTTCATAATTTTTTTTAATTTGCATTCTATTGAGTTATCTTGATCTCATAACCCGGGTTGCAGGTTTGACAAGTTAACTCAGATTGAATTGAGTTATTTTTTTGTCATTTTTAATTGATTTTTTTATGTTTCATCATTCAATAGTAGATTTATTGGAAATTGAGTTTTTAATTTTTTATGATTTGTTTTTTATGAGGTTATCATGATCTCTTAACTTGGTATGCAGATTGACAAGTTATTCCGAGTTGACTTAAATCAATTCAATATATTATCATTTTAATGTTTATTAAAAACATATCATATTAAATATTTATTTTCACTCAAACTATGTTTTTATTGGTCTTCCAGATTTTCTTCAGACCCATCAAAATTACCAAATAACATCAAATAAATTCTTACTCTGTTTAAATTTTATTCACTGGAAAAATATGTTAGTAATGATTAGAAATATTTTTTTCCTTTTAAAAAAATTTAGTCCGTGGGCCGTCGATACTATAGAAAAAATGAGTTTTTGTTTATAAAGTCGTTGATTTTACTGAAAGAATTCGTGTCAACAAAAGAGGATTAGACAAGGTTGATAAAGAGCGGTATAATCCCATTGTCCTGTCCTGGTGATGATAAAGCTGGCAGATGCAGTGGTGGGTCCGCCATGATAAATCAATTGGACTCTTGTTGCTCACTCACACTTCCATTATTTCCTTTCCAATCAATATTCCTCGTCATGACACCTCATCTGGACCCCACGCACCTATTGTGCGTCGCAAAGGACCTGATTACCACAAAGACTCACTCCACAACGGCTCTTCCCGAAAAATCCTTCCCCACCCAGTAAGCCCATGCCCACACGCAACCATTAAGCAGTGTGATTAATTATCACATGGATTATAATGCTCATATCCTCCCTTATCTCCCCGTAATATCTTACTCACACTGCCCACCCACTACAAGCATGTTTATTTTTATATTTTAAAAATAGTTTTAAAAATATTTAATTTTTTTATTTTAAATTAATTTTTTTAATATATTCAAATTATTTTAATATAATAATTTTATAAATAATTTTTAAAAATTTAAAAAAATTATTTTAATATATTTTTAAATAAAAAATACAGTAAGACACTCTGCCCTCCAATCATGCAGCTGGACTACAATCAGGTTTTCAAAGTTCAGAACCAAGAAATATTGCTCTACAATTATTAAAAACTACCGAATTTTGTCTCCAATTTTTTTTTTTTTTTCACATTACACCGTGAACAAAAACCATCTCTTGTCCAAGATAGCACGAAATATATTTTTTCAAATAAATTATTAAATCTATTAAATATCATACCCTTTTTCTTCTTTCTTTTTCCCATTGCACGCCAAAACTATCTTAATTGTCTTAATCAAAACAATTTATTTAATAATTAATTAATTAATTCCGTATATACGGATAAACTTAAATTTAACAGAATTAAAAAAATCCTAAAAACCTAAAATTCATAGTCTCAAACAACTTGTCTTGATAAAATCACCAATAAACTCAATTTAAGAGAAAAACCTAGCCTTCATGATTTCACGCTCGAGGAAAAGTTCAATTTCATTAGCTCAACTTAAGGAAAGAGCTCAGCTTTCATGAGTTTAATCTTGAGAGAGAGCCTAACACTATGGGCTTGACCTAAAGAAAGAGCTTAACGACATGAGCTCAGCCTAAGGGAAGAACTTAACCCCCATGAGCTCAGCTATATTTTGAATTTTACTCTTCCTACATCTTTAAGTGTATAAAATTCCTTTAAGGGCCACCATATTTCCATCGCATTAATATTTATGTAAGATACATTTATTTTTTATTAATGCATACGTCAGAGATATTTTATATCGTTAATGCTATTATAATAAAATTACATCCTAGCTCTTTCTCTTCACAAAAATACAAGACTCATGGGCTATATAATATCTAATAAATTCTTCAAGCTCCAGGTTCGTAATCTTTATTATTTAGTGTAAATTTATTTTTAAATCCATCTCTGAAATGTTGTTGTATTTATTTGTTCTTAAATTACTTGTTCGTAAGCTACTAGCTTAAGAGCCCGTCTGGCTACGAGGTAGAGGTTGCGTTTCTTTAAAAACGCACTGAGCAAATGTTTGGTTAAGGAAAAAAAGTTGTTTACTGTGCATGGATCCCACAATAAATTGCATGCGAAACGCAGGCAGATGGAAAGCAGAAAAATGCTGCTTTCTTGCACGGCTCTCAATTCAAACATGCTACACTGTTCACTCGTTTGCGTGCGGATTGCACTGTTCACGTGAATTTTTTTTATTTTTTTTCAATGTGTTAATTTTTTTAACATTTTTTTATAAAAAACACTAGTATAAAGTAAATTAATTAAATTCACTCGCACTGTAATATCAATTTTATACTTGATAATATTTTATCTACGCTAAAAAAATTATGAAAACTGTAATTCTTATCGGATGAATTTTGTACGTAATGGAATTATAAATAGTTTAATGGAATAATAAAAAGTATTTTTTTATTTCATGATGTAATAGGAGTAATTAATTCTACAATATTTAAATTTAAAACCATCAATATTAATATATATATTTTTAAATTATTTTATAACCTCAATTTGAAAAACATTCTTAACCAAACAAATTAAACTACTTTTTCTTCAACCTCAATTTCAACCACAGTTTTAACCAAACACCTATTTTTTTCAAACCAACCTCAATTAAAAGTACTTTTTATAAAACAATTTTTTTCAAACTATAACTACAATAGTTACCGCAATACCAAACACACTCTAACTAGATGACAATGTATTAAGTTGGTGGAATTGGTCAGGAAACTTTTATTCACTTTACTTCTAATGCTAAAATCAAATCCTAATTGCTCACATGATTTTTCTAAAAAACATTTTTTTAAGAGTATGATAAAATTATTAAATTTAATTTAATTTTGTTGATGTTGTTATTGATATTATCATCATTTATGATTAAACATACCATAGTCTTTTTAAAAGAATGAAATTGATTAAAATATGATGTTTTATCTTTTTTATGTTATTATTGTTGCCGTGATTAAACATACAGGCAGTTTTTTATAGGGATGAAATTGATTAAAATCTAATATTTTATCTTAAATCACTTGATAGTTTTTTATAGTCTTATATATAACAGTCATCTTTTAAACTTCGACCTCATACAAATTTGTGAAGCTTAAAATTCTCCTAAATAAAAATTATAAGAAAAAAAATGAAATCTTCCTGAACTGGCACCTGTCAGTTCCCGGTATCTTTCCGTTACCTCTCTTCACCTTTCCTCTCGCATTTAAAAACCTCTCTTTTCCTGAAAAAACAAAGAGAGAGAGAGAGAAAAGGAGAGAACTGGATCAATCCAAATGGCCTTTAAAGGGGCAGAACCGATCCCAGAAGAAACGACGTCGAATTCTCTCTTAACAAACACGCGCTGCTGCTTCTGTTTTCCCTGTTTTTCTTCCCGACGATCCTCCACCGTCGGATTATCCTTCTGGGAACGAATCCAATCATCATCACAGTCACACGGCTATGATCCCCATCAAAATCAATGGTGGTTCAAGGGGATAAGAGCGTTGAAGAAGATCAGAGAGTGGTCAGAGATCGTTGCGGGTCCTAAATGGAAAACTTTCATTCGAAGATTCAATCGAAGTAAAAGCAGTGGCAGTGGTAACGGAAGGCGCCATGGGAACTTCCAGTATGATCCTTTAAGTTACTCGCTGAATTTCGATGAAGGGCCGGGAGGACAGAAGGGGGATTTCGATGAATTGGATGATTACGGTGGGTTTCGCGATTTCTCCTCCCGTTACGCCTCCGTGTCGGCCTCTGGTCAGCCGGTGGCTATGGATGCCTCGGAGAGTAAAGACGTTGTGGTTATGGCTTGAGAGAGAGGAGGAGCTGTGAGCATAGTGAGGGCACAATTGATGCTAATTTGCGCCGGGCTGTGCAGGATAACGATGGAGTGTTTGTTGACTTGGTGACGCAATGTGCCGGCGCGTTCCTCTATAGTATCATTATAGCTTATAGCTGTATACATAGAGTTTTATTACCTTTTGTTTTTTGGTTAATTAAATAAATTTGAGACGGTAGGGGTGGCAATGACAAGGAAACACGTGTCAGGAAAATGGCCAGTTTGCTTTTTATGCATGTATTTTTTTTTTATATATATAAATTGGGTAGGGCTTTGTCTTGTAACATTTGTGTGTATTAATAAATACATTCTTTAAATCAAAACAAAGATATTTTAGGAGAATGATTTGTACCCAAACTTTATATGAATTTGTTAATGATAAATTGATTGGCCTTTCTTGAGGGTCATCAATTTTAAATTTTAAGTTATTGACTTCCGATTTTTTTTTTATTTTTTTTAAATGAATTTTCAAATGAATTTACTTGTAAACGTAGATGATGAATTTTAAATAATTGAATGACAAAAAACAAATGTTGCCTTGTCACTACAGTAATCACAACTTATCACAACATTGTCATTATTACCCCTCCACTTCTCCCTTTTTATTTATTTATTTATTTATTTATTATTATTATTATCAAATAACTCATTTTTTCAAGAAAATATTTTTTTATAAAACAAACACAACTTTAATTTGATTAGAATTTTTATTCTTGGAAAAATTACCCTAAACTCCTTATAGTTTGGTTACTTTTTAATTTATATTTATTTTTTCAGAAATTACAGTACACATTCTAAATTTTTTAAGTTTGATCGAAAAAATAAATTTATATTCATATATAATATAACATAAACAACTAATATCTACTTTAAAAAAAAATCTAAAATTGATTTTTAAATCTAATATATTTCTTCTCTCCTATTTAATAACACAAAAATCAAAATATAATATATTGTTTTTAATCGATTTATTTTCTCTTCACTTGTGGAATGATTTTGCTTTAGTTACCAATTGTAAATTAATTATTTTTTTCAAAACCCTAAAAAAAATTCAAAATCTGCATTTTCCCTTCAAAAACTTTAAGAATTATTTGAGTTTTATGTAATAAAAATGCCATTCAACCTTTTTTCCACTTAAACAACCACATAGGTGATGAAAAATCTATTTTTTTACCTCCAAACTTTATCCTCAATTCATTTTTATCTAAAAATATATTAGAAAATAAAAAAACACTCTTATAATTTAAAAAACTAACACCTTATCTCAAATAATCTTCAAATTAGCTCACAGCACAAAATAAGATGAAACTAAAAAATCTTTCTCAACCCTGTTATATTTTTTTAGACAATTTAGAATGCCACAAATATCTTAATAACACTTCTCTTGTCGAGAGAAACACTTTGACATTAGGTTTTGCTTTTTTTCCAACTAAATCAGTCCAATTGACCTCTTTTTCTATATCATAATTTTTCGACGACTCTCTCTCATCTCTCTTAAGCTCAAGGACTAAAAGAAAAGAAAATAAAGTTCTAGATCAAAATGTAAAGCCCTCGAAAAATGGATTAAAATGAAAAAAAAACCTTTAGAGACTAAAAATGCTAAAATGCACCTCGACAACAGTAAAGAAAATAGTCTAGGAATTTATTATATTGTCAATTTTGATCCTTATAGTATTAATTATGATTAATCAAGAAAATTAGATTTTATTTTTTCAAATCGAGCATCGATTTAATATCAAAACTTTTTTTTAACATTGTGAGAAATCCTTGCGAAGTTAACCGATAAAAATTATTAATTTTAACCTTAAATTAACTAAATATAGAAGGATATGAGAGAAAAAAATTAAATAACCAAAGAAAATAAAAGGATAAAAAAAGAGAGTAAACACTATACAATTCCACGGTAATTCCTCTCAAATGGCACAATATTTTACTGAGCTTTTTTAGTTTTTTTTTATAAATTTAATTAGTTAAAATTATTAAATAATAAGGGATATAGTTGATATTACGAAGCAAATAATTGTATAGTCTACCAAAAAGAACCAAATACTTCCTTTTCGCTCACATATATATGAAAAACACTTAAGACATTACTGGAAACTATATTTGTTTAGCATGAGGATAGATAGAAATGCTTTACCTATCATTATATACTATATATAAAAGCATGAATTATGTGTTAAAATATTTATTTTCATAAAAACACCTTTAAATTTTAAGAACTTTTGTACTCGTAGTAAGAAAACTTTAATGATAAATATCAGATATATTATCTTACCTTAAAATTATTCTATACTCTAAGATTAAAGACTTTTATTCTATATAAAAGGAAGATATACATTATTTTTTTAATATCATAGTATAAAATATATGTTATACATTGATCAACTCTATCTCTAATTAAATAAGAAATTAAAACATTAATATTATTCCTAAAAGAAGATTAATATCGTTTGTTTTATTATGTCTATTTATACAGCATATAAAACCTTAAATAATATAAAATAAACTTCTAAAATCACCCCCAATCTATATACTATCTTTTTGACACTCTATTTTGATTGTTAAAACCATAGTTTTGAAACACGGCCTAGCCCGACGGGTCGATCCGGGTCAGGTTGAAGAAAAATAGAAGAAGAAAAACCTGGCAAGACCCAATCAAAAACCCGATTGCAACCCGTTGACTTTTGTTTTTTCACTAAAACGACGTCGTTTTAATTTAAAAAAAAAAATTGATCCGAGTGACCCGGTAACCCTGTCAGAATCCATAACCCGGACCTTGGACCGGGCCAGGTTTGAAAACTATAGTTAAAACTGTAAAAATGATTAAAATAAGTTACTAAAAGCCAATAATTAAAAGCTGAGAATTAATAAAAACTTATCAAAATTTAGTAGAAAGAGATCCTTTGTTTTTGCACTATATTCTACTCCTTTAGATGAAAGATTCATAAAACTTGTGTTATTTTTTTTTTACCATCCTTAATAATATTAAAAGAAGAGACTTTTCTAAATAAAGCAATTCATAAAACTTTTGTTCATACCTATATTTTTTATATCTTTAATATTTGTCACATATTGTAAAAAGGAATTTTTTTTGGATAAACTCTTATTTAAAGAATTTTTGTTATACTAATATTAAAAAAAGAGTAGTTGGTCAAAAAGAAGAATGAATTTTTTATTTATTTCTATACCTTTAATATTTGTCACATATATAGTAAAAAATAAAATTTTGAAATAAAAGGATTTGTAAAACCAGTAATCCTAATACAATCATGTTAAATTTTAATGGAGCATTAATAAGATTTGTATTCATATTGGACCTTATGTATTTGTGTTATATATATATATATATATATATATATATATATATATATATATATATATTTCATTAGAAATATTTGCTTCAAATTTGAAGGAAATGATGGAACCACTGACCAAAAAGGAGCAAAGCCGCTGGCTTGAGTGGATCGATAGACATAATAAATTTCTCAATGCCTTTTGACTTTAAGCACCAATTATTGAGTTTTTGTTTTCAAAAAAGCATAGTACAAATAAAATATATAGAGTTTGTAGAAGAAGAGAGCACATATTCTGGTATAATATTATATTATATTTATTTATTTATTGAAAAAACCTGTTAACCCTTCCTTAATAATAAACAATTACAAATTAAGAATTATATTCTTGCTAGAATTTATAAACTTAATTTTCAAATTAAAATTAAAATTTTGAAAATGATATAATATATTTACAAAATAAACTCCCAATTGTAAGATTATTTATTTTTTAAAAGTATTATCTTTTTAAAATAAATAAATATTACTTTTATTACAATAATGATAAAAGTAATAGATAATATTTTCTTTAAATTTATAATTTTAAATAGTTTTTTTTAATTAACATTTTTTTAAAGTATTCACATATGTTATCTGTGGCTTTATAAATTATGCTATTTTTTTAAATTAAATTTTTAAAACTCAAATGCACTATTTTTTCAATATTTTTTTTTACTGTGCTATTTTAAAGAGAAAAAAATCTACTTGTTATGAATATTCTAAATATGACACTTTCGCGTGTATATGGTGACTAATCTATAGTGCCAGCATGAGTAGATGAATGCGCATATATACGGAACAAGAGTTCGCACATCACCTCCATGTCAGCATGCTTGTAGCAGCTATTTCGGTACAATAATTAGATTTTATTTGGAGGCGTCAATATTATTATTTTTTAAGGTATTAATTGTATATAATATATTTATTATATAGTTATAACAATATATCTTCATGATACAATAATCTTTAATTTATAGATAATAATTTCTGTAAATTTTTTAAGAATTTATATTTTGTTTATGATAAATATAAACAGAGACTTTATAGAGAATAATAAACAGAAAGAGAAAAAATTGATTTTCTAATTGATATATATATATATATATATATATATATATTCCTCTAACATCCAAATATATTGACTTGATGTCTCTCACATTATAAATTACAATACAACGTCTTACTTTTTCAATATAAGATAAGGTTCTTTTTATTTATCTACCTAATATACAAGTTATTTAATAACAATCCTCCACTTAGCTTGTAATATTGGATTGTACCATGTTTCATGTATAAAAAAAAAAAATTTTTTATTTAAATCTCTTTTTAATATAAGCATTTCAAAACTCTAAATAAATTATGATAACAAAAAAGCTTAAATTAAAATTTCATTCAATATAATTAGAAATACTATGCACACGATCCAATTAATCCAAAACATAAGTTTACCATTATTTTAGCTATAATATGGCCTTGTGCTACCTTTTGAATGCATGAACATTTACAAAGTTTTCCAAACTTTTGTTGAAGAAACACCACTTTCTATGTTTTATAGGTGAAATTTTTTTTTTACATAAAGATTTCATTAAGAGTTATAATCATTTGTCCTCCCATTTAATTTGAATACTAATTTTGTAAATCTTGATTTCATACACAAATCAGTATACATCACTCATACTAATAATTTGTTATCACCCATGAAACTTCTAACTAGCAAAAATACTAGTAAAAGTTAGGTTTGTGTTATTAGTAAGTTTAATTAAATGATCTTAAGATCATACTAGCAGAATTACTTCTAACTAAATCTTTTGAGAGATCTTTAATAAAAGGATTTGTTAGATTATTGCAAGATTGGACATACTTAATGGTAATTATCCCGTCAAAAATTAATTGTCTTATATATTCATGTGTCAGGCTGATATCTTTAGATTTTTCATTGTAAATTTTACTAAATATCCTAGAATAATTGCTTGACTATCACAATGTAAGGAGATAGATGATATCGGTTATAGCCACAACTTAATATTTAATAACATATTTCTCAATTATTTTGCTTCCTTACCGGTAGCGGCTACAAAAGCTATGAATTCAGATTTCATTGTAGATTGAGTTATGAATGTGTATTTCTTTAAAGCCCAAGAAATAACACCACCTTCTAGAATAAATATCCATCCAAAGTTGACTTATTATCACTTGCACTAGTTATCTAACTAGCATCAGTATAACCTTTAAGTACAATTGAAAAATTATTATAAAATAATCCAAAATTTATAGTCCTTTTCAAGTAACCAAGTACTCTTGTAATTGCTTTCCAGTGATCCATACTATGATTACTTATGTATCTGGACAATTTGCATACTGTGAAAGCAATATCAGGTGTAATACAATGCATGACATCCATTAAGCTACCAATTGTACTAGCATATTCAATTTGAGGAATTGATCTATCAATTTAAAGAAAACATCATATAGAGTATTTGCTTATTTGATATTCAAATGATTAAATTTATTTAAGACTTTCACAATATAATGAGATTGAAAAAAAGGAAAACCCTCCACCGTGTTTTCTTATTTTGATACCTAAAATTGTATTTACCTAATTTAAGTCCTTCATTTTGAACTTTGAGGTTGGATATTTCTTCGTATCATTGACACCTTTCATGTTAGTACTAATAATAAGCATGATATCCATATAAAGATATATTATCACACCAAAATCATTTGTAAGTTTAGAATAATACATTTATAAGCACTAGCATGTTTAAAATCATATTCTAAAATTACATAATCAAATTTCTCATCTCATTGCTTAGGTGCTTGTTTTAATCCACATAGATATTTAATCAATTTACAGATTTTATGCTCATTTCCTAGTAGAGTAAAGCCCTCTAGTTATTCCATATAGACTTTCTTATCTAATTCACTATTGAGGAAAGTTGTTTTAATAACCATTTGATGTACATACAAATTATAAATTGATGATAAAGCTAAAAGTACTCTTATAAATGTTATAAGAGCCACCAAAGCATAGGTATCAAATTAGTTTATTCTTTTTTTTTATCTAAATTTCTTTTCTACTAACCTTGCTTGAAAAGTTTGAATTGACCCATCACTATTATATTTTCTTCTGAAAACCCATTTACATCTAATTGCCTTGAAATTTGGAGGCAAATCAACAATAACCCAAGTATTGTTATATAATAATGAATTCATCTCATCATTAACTGTCTCTTTCCTAAAAGCAATATCTCGAGACATCATTGTTTCTTTATATGTTTTAATATTATCTTCTACTATTAATAAGATTAATATATTCTTAATAACATCATTATTATTGCCTTAAACTAAGAAAATAATAGTTTGTGAAGATATATAAATGGATGTAAAATCTTTTCTTTTCTAGTACGATAGCTTCTTCTAAGTTCAATAGGATGATCCATTTGAATTTTTTTATTTCTAAAACTTGAATAAAAACCTGCATTATTTGTTGATTCTATTTCAATTTTAGAATTATTAATTTGTTCACTAATTGAGTTAGAATCAATTTGAAATTTATTTTCAATAAACTCAACATCTCTAGATTCCACAATTGTATTAGAAATTGAATCCAGTATTCTAATGCTTTTGAATTTTCAACATAATCAACAAAATTGTTTTTTAAAACTCTAGATCTCAATTTCATCATTTTAGAATCTGGAACTTTATAAAAGGCAAGATAACCCTAAACTCTAAGATAATTTAAATTTGGTTTTCTTTTCTTTCATAATTCGTATGGAGAAACTTTTAATATTCTGAAAGGAGTTTTATTATGTATGTTATGATGTGTATGATGTCAAATGACGAACCTACCTTCTTAAATTGAAGGGGTTTTAGGTTTAATCATAAAGTTATGATTAGAAGGAGTCGCTATCTAGTACCGGTCTAACATTTTTGTGTTTTGGTCCTTAAATAGTAAAAAAGGAGGAAAAAAAAATCACTGGAAAGAGAGAAGAGGGAAAAGGATTTTGGCTAGCCACATTACAGCTACAAAAAGCTAATATTTTTCCTTTTAGATCAGGGTTGTTAAGGTTTTTTTTTTATCCAATACTGATTAAAGGCTATTTTAAGATTGGGAATGAGATTATTATTCCCAATGTTTTTCTATATATTTTCTTATTATTATAAGTTGAAATTTTGGTGTTCGCAATCCAAAGACATTATTAATAAAATTGTTTTTGTAAAAACATGAACAAAATGCATAAATAAGAAATTAGGATTTTGAATAAATAAATAATTTTCTCCAAAATTTTAATCCTTTAAACTCTTTCAATCACCATTGATTAATTTTTAACTGACTTCTTTTCTAGTCCAAGACTTTGCTCTGGACAGAAAGCCAAAATGGAGTTCTTTACCAGTATTTTTTGACAATAGAGTTAGAAAATGTAACCATTAATTCTCTACAAATATATTCATATTTGCATATCCATACAGCTACAGTTACTGCTAATCCTAACCACCACAGCCACAGCCAAAAGCCAAAGCCAACAACTTACCAAAATGGCCCCAGTTAGACAATCATGGACCTGTACGGAAAGGCATCTAAACGAAACATTACAATCAAGAACCTGTGAACACGTTCAGGCATTTCTGCTATTCAAAGACTTTATGTTCAACAAAATGTCACCTACAATCCATGGAAAGCTCAAGCAATTCATCCTTTCATGGAAATAAGTAGGATGGTAAGTAACGTGATACCATGCTGAGGCCATGCACTGGTGCTCAGTAGGGTTGCAGCTGCTCTCAAACCATTCTTTAGCTTCCTTCTTCAGGTTCTTCAGCGACACTAGAATTCTATCCTTCACATCTCCGTATTTTCTGTTGTCACGTTGCAAATACGTTGGCCGGTGTCGCAAATTACCTGTCAGTATCTCATCCTCAGTTTTCGCCCCATAATAATCCATGAATGTGCTCATTTTCTCCATATACTTCTCCTTATAGATTGATGCAATTCCAAGGAAATCCTCAAAACCTTTCACTTCAAGATCTTGATCATAAGTTGCTTCAGCAATCTTTTTTGACCACATAAAGTTTGACCTTTCTTGTCTTGTTGAATCATGGATGTCTCGATAGAGTTTTCCCAATACCCCATCAGATATGTACATTTGCTTTTCTGCTCTCTCCATGAAATCTGGAAATTCCCTCGGCTTCAAATACAGGGGCATCTCAGCTGGCGCTCCGGTCTTTGCAAAGTCAACTGCCATGGAGTGGAGGGTTGCCAACTGCAGACATTTTTCACTTCGGGCTTTATCTGGTTCACAGTCAGCATGCACTAAATGGGCAGTAGAGATGGCACCCAAAGTGTCATTGATCATATAATCCACGAAAAATCTCTGAATTTCCTGAAAAGTCAGCAATGCAGGAAAAACATTTTGTCCGTTTAAGAATCATTGAAAGAATTAAGAGTATAGAGAATGTCAGTTTATTACCAATTTCATAATGCAAGTTGAAGTACCTCCAAAGTAACATTGTGATCCATTATTCGTTGTCTCCCTCCAATGTAGTCCATTGGGGCTTCAGTATGACAAGGGAGAAGACCTTCATCCCAGCTTATGAAAAATTGATCCCCATCAAGATCACCACCAGAGCATTCATTTGGATGAGGCCTGTGTACAATTTCTTTTAGTAAACTATCCATTTACTAAAAGAATCCACTGCCACTTCCTCCCTATTTACAAATTACTTTAAACACCTCCAGACAACAGAAGTTTCATATTATTGCATTGCAAATGAAAAATGCTCAATGATGATGCATGATATAACGGAGTTTAAGTAGAAATCCTTTTCCCTTTTACTAGAAAGAGTTCATGAGGATGCTGTTGAGTAGAAACGAAGCTGCTTCTGTCAGAAAACAAATATATGTGCAGATATTGGAGCATCTTTATTGACATAAAAACCAGAGTCAGGGGGGAAAGGTTCATGAAAAACATGATTACATAGACTTTAATTTTGGAAAAGTTTCCCCATACAAGTCAGGTTAACTACTGATGGTTACAATAGGCAGACCAAGAAGGAAGAGGATACCAAATTTTTTTTTTTTAAAAAAAAACTGTTCCTTGGCATCCAGCATCTCCTACCTTTATATGTTTTTTGTATTTTTTCCTCTAAAAAAAATGAAACATAACCCTTCTAACCTCAAAATCAAGGATGTGCCTATTCATGGAGTCGACAGAGCATGGACCTGAACCAGTGTTCCTCATCATCTCAAGACCTAAAGTTGTACAACTGCTAACACAACAATGTGACCAAAAGATAAATTCATGAAAATATTAAACATTTTTGCAATGCCTGATGAGCAGTGGTATCTGATAAATGACCATTAAACATATCACAAATGAAAGCACTGGACTAAAATGTTAATAGATGGCACCTCAATAGATCTAAACATACCTTCCTCCATTCTGGGGGAAGATAATGCAATCCACCAAGCCCTTCTCCTCCAGTTCCACATCATAGACTGCTTCAAGGACTCTAATGTCTCCTGGGTGAAGACAAGGATTTTTGGTGACAGCCACTTCCCCTATTATAGTGGATGTTGACTCATCTACCTTCCGAAAGAAGCTCTGGTCGCAACATTGCAGCTCTGCTTTTGTCATGGTTATGCGAACATAAACTTGTCCATAGTCTAAAATACCACTTTCATCCAGGCAGCCAATCAGGATGCGACCCTTTGGGACAAATATTCGACATCGGCTTCTTAATTCCATCAATGAATTTTCATGATAGGCTTGAAGCATCATTGAGAGGTAAGGTTCTACATTGGGCTCATAGCCTTGAAGCAACATTTGTACAAGAATATTCTTGGAATCAGCCCATGCCAAATTCTCTAAGACATCTAAAGCTGATTCTTTATTAGTTAGCATTTTTCTGAGCCGATACAACTGTTTCTGTTGCAAAGCCTGAAATGTTTCATCCGCCACTCCCAATGTAGACAAGAGAGAAATGATCTCCCGATTCAAATAGCAAGGCATGGACTCACTCCATTTAGTGACATTGAGCATCCTGTTTTCTGAGTCAAATTTTAGCATACTACTACGCAAAGATAGCTTCCGGAAGGAATTACGGTCAACAGCAACCACCCCCTTATAGCCACCATACCGAATTTGAAATGCTGATGGAGTATGACTCAATCCACACTTGTGAGCAACTTGCTTGGCGAAAGAAAGAGAAATTTTGCCAATTCCATCAGAAAAGCAGTAGTCAATGCCATCAGTAGTGACTTCAATGTCAGGAATAATCTCTACATCTTGCACAGGAACAACAAATGTTTGCAAAGAAGAACTGAACAACTGACCCATCCTGGCAGCACATTTGGACACACTGCGTATCTTGTCAAAGCAACCCATCCATTTTCTAATATCTTCTGCTTTCACATCATTGTTAGAAGCAAACATCCAAACAGAATTGGATCGCAATTGACTAGCAGAAAAAGCCAGAAACTCAAACCTTTTAGCTCCAATCACAAACCCATCTCGAAGAATGGACAATATTCTATGATATATTCCAGTTCTGAAAGGTTTTGCAAAAATACCTCGCTGGATACTCGTTGAAATTGCATTCGCAGGAAGTTTACTCCAATCTTCTTCAACAAAAGTAACTCTTATAAAGTCTGAAGCATATTGAGCAAAGTGTTTCACAACATAGTTGGAGGTTTCATACTCAGGACCCAAACAAAAAATCTTTGATGGTGTAATTAAGGCCCTATGACAACTCATTATATTATTCTCTGTTAAGCTTTTGGGTGGTGACGAGAGAGATTCTCTAAGGCTTTGTTTTACAAAAGACAAGGGATCGTAACAGGTCATCTTTAACTTGTGCAATTTCTGAAGAATTATAATAGCAGTGTTTACAGTCAGATTGCGAAGGATCTTAATCAGATCACTGTCCACTGCAGCAAGACTAATTTTTTGAGTATGAACAAGAGAATTCAGCTGGAAAAGGACCTCATATGCTAACTTATCTGATCCACATCTTATGAGTGGAACTGTTTCAGAAGCAGAACAAAATTCTTCCCCATCCTCCAAATCAAGTCTGTTCATATCTTCTTGATAATATGGGAAATTTCTAAAAGTATCTGAAGCCTCTAATCCTTCTCCGATTTCCCAACAAAATGACGTTGACTGTCCAATTGATTTTATGGCAGAAATGTCTGTTGTTCGAACCCAAAGAAAGTCAAAGTCTTCCTTGCAGTAAAAATACCGATTAGTACTAAATTTCGAAGCTATGCCAGGTCCAGAGATTTTTTGATAGATCCTTGGTCCATACCTGAGCTGAAAACGTATATCTAGGTTAAGACATCACCCAAGTAACACAACAAACAGAAGAAGAGTAACTGATAAAAAGTCAGATTTCCAATAAGAGAGCAGGGAGGAATATTTCTGCACAGGAGAGGAGTATTTCTTTTCCTGTCACACTTCACAAATGTTTGGGCATATCTGAGCATATTTGAAATAAGGGGAAAATATAAGAGCACAAAGAAGGAGATGAATTGAAAAAAATCTTGGGTTTACAGAGAAATAAAAATCTTCATCTCTTGGTTGAGCACAGCTTCATGCAATCTAATATGCAATGACCATTCAGTATAGCATACAATTCTGGTAAACTGGAAATTCACCGAGGCCCAATTCCAAAACCTCGATTCGAAGTCTAAGACAAGGAGTGTTCACTTTTGGAGCTTAGGTAAGGATGCGTTCAAATTGACATTTTGCTGCTATGATTATCTTGCATTTACAACAGGTTGCACAAAATTGGTGGCATTAACTCGCATCCATTTGACTCGGAAACATCATCCTACTATTAGAAGATGGGTGGAGAAACTTTATGCTGGTTCCATATAGGGCCATAGCAAAAGCACGGGCCACTCTCTTTTCCTCATAACCCCATTCCAACAAAGTAAAATTTTGATAAAGCTTGAATCTTTAGTCAGAATCTAATCTAACACCACCTGAAAGCTTGAATTGTTTTTTGTATACTTCCTTATTCAAATCCATATTTTGCAGAAACAAGTAAAAGGTATCGATGAGGGCATTATGCCACTTTCTGTAAGTGTATCAACCCTACAATACTCAAAATCATTCAACCTATCTACTTCGATTAGTGAAGGTTGTGTAGATAGAATACCCCGTCTTTCAACAAAAATACAAGTGCGCTCAATACAGAATGTCTTACATGCCCATCTAATCTTCCTAAATGACAACCTATTGTTTCATTTAAATTCTACACCAAGACTTCTATTCACCAATTGTGCGAGGAACTCCACAAAGATAATAATGTAAAAAAATTCAACATGCAAATGCAAATCAACATCATACTCCATGTAAAATGGCATTACCATATTAATTTCTCTCCTAATCCAAACAAAACCCATAAAAAACCATACCTTTAAAACAACAGCGTTAACCTTGTCACCATCCAAAGGGTACCCAACAGCCTCCAAGATATCCTCAAACTCCACCACTAACTTATAACGGAACTCCTGCCCCACCCGAATCCAAAACTCAATCCTCCGCCTCTCAGGCATAAACCACCCTCTCACACCTTCCCAATACTCAAGTACACACAATGTAGTCTCTTTTTTCATAAAACCCACATACAAAACCCCATTTTCCATTCTATTTTGGTCCTTGACGGGCCTGGGAATGATGTCATCATATGTTTCTGATAACTTGAGATTCTGGGATTTTAAGACGAGTTTGTTCTTAAGAGAGAGTGAGAGTGCCTCGTGTTTAACCTCGAGGGAAGAAAATTGGACTCGGCCAAAGCCACGGGAATTCCAGTTTTTCCTTACCGTGGAGATTTCTATGGAAAAGACTGAATCTTTGCCGAGTTGGGCTACGAGGTACTGTAAGATTTCTTTGGCTGTGATTGTTTGCGGGATGTTTGTGACACGAACTGAGGGTCTCTCTGCTACCACTTCCATAGTTAGAGAGGAGAGGGTTTTGGTAGCTTTTAAAAGATTCTGAGCGACAGGGACAGAGAGGGCAGTCGCTGAGAAGGAAGTGGTGTGAATTATTTTTTAACTGCTTACCGGCCGTTAGTTATTGTTTTAATTATTGTTTTTTAAAATATTTTTTATTTAAAAAATATTAAAATACTATTTTTTTATTTTTAAAATTAAAAAATATAAAAATATAAAAACATAAAAAAAAATATTTTATTTCTAAAAAAACATTCAAAACTTACAAACAGGTTTTTATTACAATCCCTGAACTGTTCTATAATAAATTGCTTAATTCTCTGTGCCTGTATTGAGTTTCTCTCTTTTTATTTTTATTTTTTTTTAACAAAAGAATCATTGGTGTGTTCGGTGAGAAAACTATTTTCCTTCTCCTTCTCTATTTTCCTTTTTTTTTCTTTTATAATTAAAAAAATTATTAATTTATTATATAAAAATAACTTTTTTCACTGAGAAAAAAATATTAAAATTATAAATATGTTTTTATAAAAAATAAAAATCAAATTTATAATAAATATTTTATATTCATGACAATGTAATTATAAATATTTATTTTATTTAAATTAAATTAAAACTTACCATAAAATAGTTATATTATTAACTCAAAGAAATATTTATATTGTACTTAAAATTAAAATAAAAAATTGCTAAAACAATCTTATATATATAAGAAAAATTATATTGTACATGTATTTTCTTCATTTTAAAAATAATGAAAAGCTTGTATTGAAAAAAATGTGAAAAAAATCTAAAATATATTTTTTAAATTTAGTATAAATTAAAAAAATAACTAGTTTCGAGTTTTTTAGAAGGGGAAATATTACATTTGAATAAAAAGTTTATCCTTTTCTTTTTATGACTATAGTTTTTTAGAAACTTAGAGTATTATTGCATTCTAAACAACCTATCTATTTCTTTAATTTGCTTAATAGGTTGCTATATCAATATTTAGTAAACTCATGAGAGATTTTTCTAATTAGTTTTTTTTTTATCTAGTTCCGTTAGTTATTCATTAGAGCAATTATGATCCGAAAGTCAGTCTAGAGCAAGTGTTTGGATCTATTATGATATAGTCATGATTTGATGAGAGTTTAAATAGTTTTTTTAGATTGAAAAATATTGTATTTGAACAGAAAGTCTTAGTTTTTCTATGTTTTTTACTCTGATTTTCTTTAAAAAAAAATAGATTATGAAATGGACAACTCATTTACTTATTCAATTTGTATATGGTGTTCCTTAATTAATAACATCATTTGATGGAAGCTTACCATACTCTAAAATTTGTTTGAAAAAGGAAGCACTACGTGGAACCTTTTGAAAATTGAGGTAGGTCCATCATTTTTGAAATAGCATAAAAACACAATGGGGCAGTTAAGAAATAAAGTAATATTTTAATTTATAGAAAAAAAATAGAGTTAGAAAAAGGAAAATTAAAACTTTCTATTCAAATGCAATATTTCTCCATCTAAAAAATTAGAAAACTAGGTTTTTATATTTGTATTGATTTTAGAAAACATAATTTTAGAGTTCCTCAATAGTTTTTCTTTACAAAATTTTCACTATTTTTCAAATAAAGAAAAGATATGAACAATACAATTATTTTCTTTTATATACAAGTACTTTTTATAATATAAATGATTTTTTTTATTTTCATATTTAGTTAGTGTTATAAATTTAATTTTTATTGTAAATCTAATATAATTTTTTTTTAGTTAATAATACAATTTTTTCATGATAATTTTTAATTTAAATAAAATAAAATTAATGTTCTATAATTAGATTATCACAAATGCAGAATGTTAAAATGACTACCACACAAATCTTGTTTGTGTTTAGGGTAAATATAGGAAGAGAAGTCGTTCCCTAATATTATAATCACTGAAAAATCTTATTTAATTTGTGCTATATTATTTTCTTAAATATTTTTTTGCATGTATTATTTTACCTAAATTTTTTTTATTACTATGCCATATTAAAAAAAAAAACTCTTAGATTTCATGAGAATTTCTACTCCGGCATGAACCGGAAAAGAGATTCAGCCATACTTATAGAAATAAGGGAATCCTTTGCATTAATCAGTCAATGTTTTTTAAACAAATGATTTTTTCCTTCTGGCCATTTCATCTTTAACAACCTTGTGTGGTAGGTAAAGAAATGGACTAATGTATCCCTCCATGATCCATTTTTAGAATATTTCACTCTTACATGTTCTTGAATTTTCATAGTTTTCTCATAAATCTTTTTGTTAGTGTTTTTTACAAAAATGCCGTTAAGCCACAAAAAAATACTCAATCATACAAAAATAAACAAATAATTTTCAAAAACATAACAAAACTCGAAAAACCTAAAAAATATATAAAAAATTAAATAAAATAGAAAAAAAAATCAGAAAACCTAGATATGTAAAAAAAAAAACTCTAAACACCCAAAAAAATTGAAATGACCCATAAAAAAAATTTTAAAAAAACATTGGTAATTTATGAAAAAATTGAAAAACCCATGTCCTTCAAAACTTATTTTGTTCATGGACATTTCTATTTATGGGTTTTTATAGACATGACTTTTTTTTTTTTTTTGGATTTTACAAGTTATTATGTGTTAGGCTTTTCAATTTCATCTTTTTCTAGGGTTATATATATATATATATATATATATATATATATATATGTATCAATTTTTTAGGCTTTTCAAGATTAGTTTTTCTTTTGGTAGTTATAAGGTATTTGTGTCCAAAAAGTAACAAAAGCCTATACAAGAGAAAATATGAATACATATATGAAAAGTGAAATTTTCTTAAAAAAGACAAATACATGAGTGGGTTTTAGGGATTTGATCTGATTAGTTATCAGTGAACAAAGAAGACAATGACATACACGAATATGGCTAGCAGGTAGGGTAGTAGTAATCTGTACTCCTACTCAAGTTCTAAATCCACTTTGCGAATTTCTTTTTTTTTTTTTAAGTTCATTTTGCAAAACAATATACAGTGAATTTAGATGACAGAGGTATTGTGATTATCATTAAAATTTGTGTGCTTTCTCCCCCCAGTGATCCTACTATGTTTATGTCAAGGATTAGCCACCCGCCCATCAAGAAAAGCTAGAGGACAATTTTCTTGTTCGCGTTAAGGTTTTTGGTTGCTGCTGGTAATGGTTAATCTCTCTCTCTCTCTCTCTCTCTCTCTCTATTTTGCGGAGAACCCCACCCAGCTCATTCATTTTGGAAGTCGTGATATTTCTCATGGAAATTTGCATCAGAGCGGGGGCAACTGCAAGAGAATATTGTGGGGGCACTGGTGCGTTTATTGAACAGTTGCAGTCTCATGTCAGTATCCATTTTTTCAGGCTATTCACTCATTCCAAGGTTCTCAGCTTTTATCAAGTAAAGGAGATTGGAGGGGGATCAGTAGATTAAGCAAGCAATTCACCTTGGAAGCAATAAAATTATAGAAATTGGATATTTTAACCATAACTTGTTACATTTTCTGTGAACCAAACCAAGGCAATTCTGGCCTTCGGCTTTCGAGATTACATAGATCTAGGTGCCTTAAACTTGCTGATGAGTAATCGCTTCACAGCTGACCCCCTTCACATCTCTCAGGCAACATTTTTATCTCAAACTAGTCATAAAAACGACTGCAGTCTTGTGTTCGACAATGTTCAAATGGGTAATAAATATAAATATATAACTAAAAAAAATCAGAGTAGAGGGAAATATATGCAGATTTTGGCCAGTATATAATTAATTGATTAAACAAGAAAGGGAAAAACAGTTTAGTGAGTGAGTAGTAGTTATATATCTCTTACAGTTCCAGTTCTATTAGCATTGATTGGTAAACTTACAGCAAGGGAAGTAGAACAAGACATATCCATGTGAGTAGTTGAAGACGTTGGGAATTTGCTTTTCTGAGACCAAAGCCAAATCTTGGAAACTGAGAAGCTATCACCTCCTGTCCTACCTCTGATTTTCTTATCTTCCAAATCCCCATCAATTGAAGGGCATCCTTTATCTCTTCCTCTGCAATTAAGGTTACCAGGAGACATGGCCACTTGCAAACTTGATTCACCTTCCACATACTGAACTGTTCCCAGTGAGTAACATCTTCTAGCATCCAAATTAGACCTGCTGGTCTCTCCATGTTGTTTCTGTCCACTGCCTTCTCCACCATTCAAGCTTTTAAACTTGCCCAGTCTCACTGAAAATACCCTCTTTTCACCAACACCTTTGTCCTCCACAATAGGAACTGATTTTTGACAATTGGAAGATCCACTCTCTCCTTCACTAGAGAATCCATTTGATAATTCCCTTGAGAGATCAAAATTGAACAGTGGATTTTCCATGTGAAAACTAGAGCCCAAAAGGGTTCCTCTACACAGAGGGCACGTTGAGTTTGAGAGAAGCCAGGTATCTATGCAGTCAATGTGAAAAGCGTGGCCACATAGAGGAAGCAACCTGAGCCTTTCTTGGCCTGAGAACTCGCAGAGACAAACTGCACAGTCAAATGGCTCCTTTGAACCCATGATATCTTTGTAGTAAAACACAGGTAGAGCATCAACGAAAGCTTGGTCTAGACCTGAATCATGCAGGCGAAACAGCTGTTGAAGCTGTCTTTGAATAGAATGAGACCCTGAGGTTTCTGGGAACCTATTGGAATGATAAATTGGGGAAAAATATGCCCTCTTCAGGAGGAATCTAACAAGCAAATGAAGAAGACCAGAAACAAAGAAAATAACAGCAAGGACTACTATAACCAAAAGAAGCACGGGACTAATTTTGTTAAGAGAAGATGAAGGCGGGGTTGATTCTTTTTCATAGTTGAGACCATTGTATGGAGACGAGACTGATGAGGGAGGTGATACAGGAGGTGGATATATTGCAAAGCCATCTTTTTGTTTGACTTCAAATAGAAATCTGCACATTCTAGCAGACGGGGGTGTTCAAGAACAAGACTTTCTCATGAGTAACTGCTAAAACTGGTTGCCCTCATAAAGACATTCTTGCTTCTATTGAGGATATAAAGGATAAAAGGGGTGAACAAGCTAAGAACATATTCTTTTGGAGGAATTGAGTGTGCCTCGAGGAGATTCTTTAGCTCTAAGATGAGGATTATGTGCCAAAGAGAACAACTATCTTTAAACAAGTGTGAAAGCTCGGTGCTTTTGTTACAAGGTGAACTTGAAGAGCGTGAGGTAAGGCTTCGCAAGCACCTACCTTTTTTTGGTACGAGTACACATGACCACCAAAAGTGTGCAAGAAAATGTATTCGGTTGGCTATTTGATGATGATGATGATGACGATGGGTCCTTGTTTTGAATTTCTATGAGGCAGAGAGTTTTCGAGCTTTGACACAAGGGATTCTTAATTTGTCTGATATATTTATTATTGGACTGATAGAGGAGGGAAGGAAGGGGTGGTTAGTGGTTGCTACTTAATGTCAGGAGTGGTTGCGGAGGAGTGTGTGAGCCGGTGGCCCATCTTGACTATGATATTGGCAATAGGCATTTAAACTGGGTTACTGTTTTCACACCGTGGCTTTGTCGCTATGATCCTATGATGTCTCAGCCACACTCCACAGGCCCACTGCTACCTGTACGAGGCTCCTTTTATGTGGAGACTCTTCTTGAGACCTACTCTTGTCTCCCTCGTCAAGGTTTAGAGGCTGAATGAAAAGACGAGGGTGCGGTGCCACACCGCAAATTTCTAATGATTCATACTTCCATAGGCCCACCACCTTTCACAGTTTGATTTTCCAGTGGTCCGTGTGACTCCTTTCTGGGAAAGGAAAGAACAAAAACATTCTTTATTAATTTGGATTTATCGAAATATTACCCTCCCATGATGGTTCTTGGCATGATTGTCTGCTGATCCGCCTGAAGTTTGTTGAACCATCAAGGGTTGTTTGAGAATACGAATTTTAAGATTATAATAATAGTTTTTTAAAAATATGATTTTAACTCCATTTTTAAATGATAATGACCAGTAAACGATAATAATAATTAAAGTAAAGGTTTATTTAGAATTGTGATAGTTGTAGAGCTTTAAAGTAATTTTTATTTAGAAATGTATTAAAATAAAATTTTTAATTTTTTAAAAATTATTTTTAACATCAACACATTAAAATAATCTAAAATCATAAAAAAAATTCATTTATTTTAAGCAAAAATTTCAAAATTTTTAAAAATATAATTTGCACCTTATTTTCAAATAATCTATAAATATAAAAATCTCGTATATGTAAAGTAAACGCAAAGATATCATATATGAGCACTTTTATTTTAACACACACGTTAAGCACAAATAAATCTTCCCTTTTATTAAATTATACAGAGCAGCTGCTTAGTATGACCAGGCAAAGAAAAATGAAAACGTAGACAAAACCTAATGGTAGGTCACATGAGCTCTCATGGAACGCATGACATTTAATAACTTATTCTTGAATTTTATTTATTTATTTATTTTTATTATTATTATCATGCCCACTCTAGCTGTTGATAATTACTTGCCATATTTGTAGTGGTTAGACACTTTTATGTGATGATTGCTGATGTCCAACCAGCACGGTAACCAATAGAAATTTGATTAATAAATTGTTTTTTTATTTAAAAATAAATTAAAATAATATTTTTAAATTTATTTTTAATATAAACACATTAAAACAATCTAAAAATACATTAAAAAAATTAAAAAATACGTTGACGCGTCATTATCAAATTCACTCTAATTCTCAACAAGGTCTTACCTCCCATATCCGTCAGAAGATAATTTGTGCTAATTTTTTTATATAAATTAAAAGGAATATTCAGTACCACAAGAAGGGATCACAAATCTATATCAAAATATCTAAATTTGTACTAAAATGACTACCAACAACAACAATTATATTAATTAATTCGTCTTGAAAATGTAGAATGTTCTTTGTAGTGGCAAAGTTGTTATATTCCTCTCTTTCCTCCCTCTCTCTCGGTTTCAAGTAACTTAGTGATTGGATATGCTTTACTTTTCTTTTTTATACTACTTTATGTATTAATTAATCTAAATCCTTTTTTTTTAATATAATTTTTTAATATATTTTTATATTAATTTGATATATGTAAAAGAATAAATTTTCTCAATTATGAATTTTAAATTGAACAAAATAGATTAATGGAAAGGCAAACTTTTTTAATCAATAAACCTACCATTTGAAATTGAATATGAAATCATTTGGGAATGGAGCTGGCGTTAAATGTTTTGGTTTAAAATTAATTTTTTATTTATTTTTACGTCGTTTTAATGTGCAAATATTAAAAATTAATTTAAAAAAATAAAAAATTATTTAAATATATTTATGAGTGAAAAACACTTTGAAAAACAATTGTTACCATAATACTACATAAACACTACATACTTTACATCACCACCCCTATTTGTACAACTACCACCCAAACTTGGGATGACAATTTAATCTGAATTCAATGGATACCGACCAAGCTCGAGTGCCTAGGCTGAATTTTTTTATGAAGCAAACAACGCGTCATCCACTCCAATTTTTTTTTAATTGGACAATAAGTCATCTGTTAAGACAAACAACTTGTTGTCTTATTCATTAGTATCGGATTACGTCTTGTGATTGAAAAAATAAGTGTTTAAATTTTGGGGTCCAAAAAGCCTATTTTCTAGATTTTTTTCATCTAAAAACATTTAAAAAAACACACATAAACCTTTATAAACTCATTTTCAACCTCACAAAAAACCTCTAATCTCTCTAGAAACTACAAAAAAAAAAAATTAAAAAACCTTAACGACCTCTGTATACTTTTTCCATCATGGTTAGAGGACAACGACATCTCCATCAGACTCCTTTTAAAGAGACAAATCTATTAAAACCAAAATCACCCTTTCTAGTGGTTAGAATATTGATATTCAACCACTTTCTCTATCATTAACATTTTCAGTGATTTTTTGTATCCTCTTTCATGATCTAGGGTTTGAGATGGAAGAAAAATAAAGTTTAGGTAGTGTTTGAATTGTATTAATTGGATTGGACTGGACAGAACTGAACAAATAATTGTCTTATCTTGTGATTGGAATGCATTGACCTGGACGGAATAATTTGTTTTATTTTATGTTTGGTAGAAACTTGATGGAATATGGTAGGCCCGAGGCTTGGACTAGTCCGGGTTTAAAAATATAGAAGAAGAATTGATCGATCTAACCCAGTTAAAAACTCTGGTTGACCCACAACCCGATCAACTAGAGATAAAACAAGGGTGAAAAGTCCATTGACTTTTTTTTTTCAAAATAAGGTTGTTTTGACTCTTTTATCCTTTTTAAGTTGAGTCAATTATGGTTGACTCTCCCGACCCGTGACCTAGATCTTGCCCCAAGTCGACTCCCGAGTTGAGTTTTAAAATTATGATAATAACCACTTTTATTTATACGTTGACTTGGGTCAACCTTAATGACCCTCACGACCTGTGACCCAAGTCTTGACTTAAATCGACTCCCGAGTCGAGTTTTAAAACTATGATAATAATCATTTTTATTCTTATATTGACTCAGGACAATGATCAACTTGAACTATGACCCAGACCTTGTCCTGGGTTGACCCTCGATTCCGGTTTTAAAACTACGATAATAACAATTTTTATCCTTAAGTTGATCCGAGTTAATGGCAACCCGATCCGTAACTCGAGCCTTACTTTATGTTGACTCTTGAATCGTGTCTTAAAACTATGATAATAACCATTTTTATCCTTATGTTGACCCGAGTCAATGGTCAACCCCACCCGTGACCCGAGCCTGGCCCCGGGTCGACTGCCGAATCACATTTTTAAACTATAATAATAATTATTTTTATTTTTATGTTGACCCGGGTTAATGGTTAACCAATCTGTGATCTGGTTCTTGTCTTGAATTGACCTTCGAGTCGGTTTTTAAAACTATGATAATAACTATTTTTATCCTTATGTTGATCTATATTAATCCGGTTTAATACTTGTGCAAAGAATTAGATAAGTTTATCTTATCTTTTTTTGTGGGACAAATTGTTTTCCACTACAATAACCTTGAACAAGAGAAAAAATGATTTTAATACTATTTAAAAGAACACCAAATAATTTCAGGAAAGAAATGTTATATCCATTCCTTTTTGGTTTAGTATACCAAACACTACCTCAATGATCAAGTACCAAACAATAATAAGACAATTAACATAATATATTTTAAACTTAAATTACTTTAAGCTAACTTTGATATGCTAATATATCTAATTACTCTCTAGCACATTAACATCAACAAATTATTCTAGTTATATTAAGAAAGAAGCTATGGACTGATGGTATAACTGGGAGAAAGGGAAAAAAAGATAAAATAGGGTCAATCAGACATCAAATTTAAATTACAAAAAGAAAAAAGAAAACAAATAGAATATTGTATAGAAGGAAAAAAAAATCTCTTTATTTTATATTGCATGTCTTATAATATTTTATACAGAAAAAAATTGACATTCTTTATTTATATGATAAATTTTACTAAGATCCTTAATTAAAAAGTTAAATTAAATCTCTCCATATTACTCTATTATATAGTCAAGCCAATTAACTAAACCGATCATTTTTATCAGTTTAGAGTTTAATAAAAGAGCAATAGTATATTATTATATAACATAAATTGTGAAATCTCGTCAAATTAATTAAATACTTATTTAATGATACAACTAACTTGACTAAAGTTGACATCTTGATTAGTGTGATAAAATAATATAGCAGAGTGTTCGGTATTGTAGCAGCAATTATTTTTTAAATTATTTTTTAATTGAAAATATATTAAAATAATATTTTTTTTAAAATTTATTTTTAATATTAATATATTAAAATGATCTAAAAATAAAAAATTAATTTTTTATAAAACACTGATTAGATGGCATTTCCAAACTGCACCGAGATAGATGAAATTTATTGATGGAAACAATGAGCATAATTTACAATGGTAATAAAAATTTAGATAATGATCATAAATTGAAGAAAATCCAAATCAAAATGTTTGAGGAAATAATTATTTTTGTCACCAATATGCATGTTTTAAACCAACTCTACGTACCATCTGATCTGATGTAGGATTAATGACCTAAATATAACTAAATAATGCGAATTAGGCTTCCAGGGCATGATCATGGTTCTGAAATTATGGATCTCTCTTCATCCTCTTTTATCGTGTTTATCATAGCAGATATTTGGTTTATGGCTGGCCTTTCATTTGGAGACGGATTTATGCACTTCAATGCTACCTGCAACAGGTTCACCATCCTCTCCTCACTAGCACCTTCTGAGATCAAGGCCCTGTCAAAAACTTCAGCTGTCCATTCTTCTCTAACCACTGAGTGCACCCAACTTGCCAGATCAAACCCATTGTTTTCGACTAGTTTCCCTGTCAAAAGCTCAAGAAGAACCACACCAAATCCATAAACATCCACCTTGAAGGTGCTATAGGCGCCATCTCCACCCGAAGCATTACTTTTGAAGCTATCAGACTGAGAAAGGAATGACTGATCTTGGCCTTGAGCCACAATTAGACCATATTCACTAATGCAGGGCTCCATGTTCTGGTTGAATAAAATGTTGGTGGATTTCAGGTTCCCGTGGGCAATCCCACCTTCTTGAAGCTGCTCATGCATGAATGCTAAGGACTCTGCAATACTAGCTGCAACATTGAGTCTGCTTCCCCAGTCAAATACTTGCCCATTCTGGGACCCTAAAACCATCAACAAAAATTCCAAGTTGTTATATGAACCGTGTCACTTTCCTGTATGTATCTTATATTATTGTTTCATATTTATGAAATTGCTTATGCCTGAGAAAAATGAGAAAACAAATAATAGTTGCCAGGAATATTCAAATTTGTGGCATGGTCTGGTGTTTTCAGTGTCATTTCAGCTTGAGTTAATCCATCGAGCAGTCCAGCAAACCCTAACCAGACTGAAATTTACCATGTCTCTGAGTTGTATGTTCATCCAATGGGGTTTTTCAGCAAATCCTCTTCATACTTCTTATAGTCACATCCCCAAGTGCATGCACTTAATATGGTGAATATTTCTATCATCCTAATCCTATTGTACTTTTCAGTTTCACATTGTTTTTTATATCCTAAGAATTCCTTTCCAGTTTCCACCATTAAAATGAGGTAATGTTACAATTTAGAATGCCAGTACAGATGATAGACTTACCAAGGAGAAGTTTGAAGAGACTGCCATTCTGCTGATACTCATATACCAGGAGCTTCTCTTGCTTGGAGCAATAAAATGCTACCGGAGGCAATACTCTGGGATGCCTCACTTGGTCTATCATCTCCATTCTCCTCTTGAAATCTGCGGCCGAAATACCCCAGTCTTTGATCCTTTTCACTGCCAAGATCGTAGCGTTATCGAACATGACCTTATACAAACTTCCATGCTTTCCTCTACCAAGCAACTCAGCTGGAGCTCGAAGCAAGTCCTCGAATTTCAAACCATTCACCACAGGACTGGGAAGAACTACAAGAGATGATGATGTCATTCCAGCTTCAACAGATGCAATTGAATATTCTGATCTATTACCACCAGTTTTGGATTCACTTGAAGTACTACTATGTTCCTTACTTGCATTAGCTACCCTCCCCTTCTTGACAACCTTCGCAGTTTCTTCTTTAGGCTTATTTTTCTTAAATAAATATAAAGCTAACAAGAGCAGCACAACCACGGCAAGTATTATATAGCCTGAGTAGATAAGGAAGCGATCAGCTGATGAATGCTTTGATCCTTTTTTTGAAGGTGGGCAGGCTTTTGATAATGGTTTCCCACATAATTCAGGATTACCTGAGAAGCTGTCTGCCCCAAACTTGCCTTTGACATCAGGAATTGGACCACTAAAGTTGTTGTTGGCTACATTGAAATCCTTGAGATAGGAGAAATCAAAATCCGGTATTTCCCCACTGAGCTGATTGTTTTCAGCAAAGAAGGTTAGCAGGCCTGAAATCCGGGACATATCAGCAGGAAGCTCACCAGAGAAGTTGTTGTCAGATATATCGATGCTCTCCAAGTTACGTAACTGAGGAAAAGTGTCAGGAATATCACCAGCAAATCGGTTTCCGCTTACGTACAAGTGTCTCAGACGTCCGCAATTTCCTATCTCTTTAGGCATGAAGCCAGAAATATTGTTCTCTTTCAGGCTCAAGAAAACAAGAAACTTCGCCGTGCATACAAAAGCAGCATCAAATGTTCCTGTTAAGTTGAGCTTATCAAGAACAATCTTCTTAACATTTTGCGATTTCTTGCAGTCCACTCCTTTCCATGTGCCAATGAAATTGACATTGCCAACGCAGGGATCTGAATTTCTGTCCCAACCCCAATTTTGATTATTTTGCGAATTTCCTGCTGAAAGTTCCTCCATGAATTGCACCAGTGCCTCAATGACATTTTCATCTTCTGAATTTGACTTTGGAAGTATGAAAAACATCAAAATGGGGAGCATCCAGATAAGAATTCGATCCATTTTTCTTAGATGAACCAAGTGAGTTTAGAGAAAATGGCGCTATATTGTGGTTTCTCTTTTAAAGGGTAGCCTCTGATTGACTAGCTAAGTAAAACCAAGGAGAAAGGAACCAAATTGCCATTGTTGCTTAAACCAGTATAGAGAGACAATTGACTGAATTTACAAAGAGAGCTCGCATTGTTTTAAAATGGATTGCCCATAAGGTCTCACAAAAACATGCCAAAGGCCTAAAACAAGATTCTCAAAACAGGAGCCGGCCGGCAGACTTAACTAGTCATCATCATTTTCAATGTCGTGTCCTTCTCAGTTGGTTTCTACAAAATTGACAGCGTTTTATGCTTCATTTAATTCATTAACTAATAAAAAAGAAACAACTGTAACTTTCTTGTCGATGGCCAACAACAAAGAAGAAATTAGAAACCTTCTCTTTGATGCTTTAATATTTCCATCCTCCATATGGTTGAGCTTTGTAGTTGATCCTTTTTAAACAGCTTCTGGTCTGTACCATTGCTGTTGAACACGTCCAACAGCTTTATTAATTAATTATAGTATTACAGTAGTTTTCCAAACTTGTTTACTCCTAAAGCCGCATGATATTTTAGGATTCTAACATACTTTCATAATTGTTTTTTTGGGAAAAGTAATACATGTTAGAAAAATATTAGAAAAATAATACGGTTTAAACACAACTATTATTGAAAATAATAATTGTTCCAAAAATCATATCCCTCTCATTTCAATTAATATAAATAAAAAATCAATTCAAAATTTTATAAAGATTCAATAGCAAAAAGAATCATGGTGTGTACCCAACGACCCATTCTTTCTATCCTTTTTTTTTTCTTCCCTTATTTATCTCTCCTTCCACATCACTTTATCTTTTTTTTCTTTCTTAGCCATTGGATCTTCAAAAAATAGTTGGTTAACTTTGGTTGAAGTTGATTAATTTGTAAAAGCCTAACATTAACAGGAGCCTCATACCTTATCTTCAACAAATAAAATTTTATTATAGTTCCCTAATAACAACTAGGGCACAAAAACCCCATCAACCATTTGTTTATTTTTCTCAAAACATTTTTTTTTCAAAACCTCATTCGGATTAATATAAACAGTTGTAAAAACCCAACCTATCCCTCTCCCCTCATCCATTATAGGATGAATAAGATTTCGAGAAGAATTCACAATATCTAACTCCATTTTATTTTTATTCCACAACAACCAAATCCCTTCATATCTCCAATGAGCTTCTACCCTAAAACTTGCATTAAACCCTAGTTTCTCTAGTATTTTATCACCTACTACACCACACACTCTAGGTTTAGTGATTGTCATTACATCAACCTTACAACTTCTCCTCAAATCATTAACAATTGAGCAAAACCTATCATTTCCCGTCCCTCTACAATTCCAATATAGAAAATTCATAATAATAAATTATAAAAGAATTACCATAATCATCATATTCATTTATTTTAAAGATGGTACAAAGGTGCCTATTTGTTCATCCTCTTCCATCTTTACCCCTATAATTTGCACTACTTCAACATCATCTTCAATTAAATTATCTTTTGCAACATCCATTATTGCCTGATAACTTGATTCATAAGGTCTTGGTTCTAGAAACACCTCACTTCTTTGGATTTGAACAGACCTCTCCCCACAAGCATCTCATCAGTTATCGATAGGGATGAGATAACTGTAGATTGATCTTTGTCATTCATCATAACCTGTTTATTTTTGTGTTGTTGATGAAATTTTCCATTATTTTTGCTATCCCTGGTATTATTTACTAAGGAGATAATATTACTACCCAAGCCCACTCATTAATCAATGGTCTAGCCTCTTTCTTCTTAATAAACCCATGTGGCCCATGCAACGTTACCCTTTTATTACCTAATTTATTACTCGGGCCTTTCTTAGGCTCTTTTCTATTCTTGAAGTCCACCTTCTCTTTTGTATCTTTCTCACAATCACCTCATCTGAATATTTCTGTTATTATTATCATTAATAAACATATCTTCTTCATTATTCCCCACATCCATCTCCCTTAAATCCCACACTTCTAGCAATTTCTTTACTCATCAAACTCGTTTTAGAAGCAGTCCTATTATTTACAGGATTTTTATTAGGTTTGTTATTACTTGCCATGACTGGTGCTTTCCTAACATTGCTATGTCATCTCCATGTAGCCACCATCCAATGCCCAAATTGTTTTTCCACCTTTGGCCTAGTAACTCGACCACCTTTCTACTTCATACCCTCCACCAAATCACCATCATCTTTGCTTCCATTCTCATTGATTGTTACCTTCATATTTTCCTCATGATTTTGACGTGCATGGGGAATTTTTTTATGACCATATTAGCCACAATAGAAACATATTAAATGAAGCCCTTCATATATAATACGTCTAATTCTTCTATACAATTTGAATTTAGCTAACAATGGCCTCGTTAGATCCATCTCCACATAAATTCTAGCATAGTTACCCCTCATGCCAAAAGATGTGGTACGATCCACTTTTAATGTCTTTCCTATATGATCACTAATTCTCTATAATATAAAATTATCATAGTATTTCATGGCTAAATTTGACAATCTGACCCATACTGCAACCTTTTCAATAGTCACCTCATATGTATCAATGTTTGGATGCCATGTATGAACTGTCAAATAATGATCAGCGACCATCCAGGGTCCTCCAAAAAACACATATTCCCTATCTTCAGATTGTGAGAATTTTGCCGAAAAAATCTGTTTCCCAAATCAACTAAGCTAAAATCTCCTTAGATATTCCACATCGTTCTAAGCCTTCGGGCATTTTACTAGGTTTGAGAGATGGGTACAAGAGTTTATTTGATTGATTTGGGTTTTTCTGGGTCGAAACTTACTTGGAGAGGTAAAAAAAAAAAGTGGTTTTGGTAAGGTGTTTGATAGATTGGATATGGGGTTTGGGAATATACAACGGTGCCTGAAGTTTTAAAATGTTTTTATTAAGATTCTGCCCGAAGTTAATTCGGATCATTATCCAATATTGGCAGTGTTGTGTGGTCATGGTTAAAGTGTTCAAAGTTAAAGCAAACCTTTTAGGTTTGGAGTTGTATGGGTTAGGGTTGAGCATTTCCGATTTGGTCCGATTTTGAACCAAAATAAACAACCAAACCAATTTTTTTTAATTTTTTGAACCGAACCGAAAACCGGTTCAAACCGATTAATTTTGGTTCGGTTCGGTTTGGTTTTTTTCTCTTCCAAACCGGTTCAAACCAAAATTATTCCAACTTGTTCACAGTCCCAAAAAAATCCCTAATCCCTGCGTCGAAGAAGGCAACTAAAAATCTTCCTTGTTTGGGCATTTTGATGCTCTGTGCCCCGACCGCCCACAATTAAAACAAGAGCTTCCAAATCCAGAGCTTCTGCTACACATAATAAAGAAAAGATGTCATGCTTGTTTGCTGAAACTTGTATGAACAAATTGTCCAAACCAGCATGACCACACAAGCCAGCAAAAGATAACAAGGAAAAAAAAAAGAGGAATGAAAGGAAAAAAAATCCGCAACTTGGCACTTACCCATATCATGCATGCACCCCATAAAGCCTGTAACTTTAGGTTTACAAAGAGTAAAGGGAGGGGAGAAAAATCAAAGCAAAGGAGAGTAAAGGAAAGGGGGAGGGATATGCAGAGAAGGGGGGGCTAAAAGGGATATGCAGAGAAAGGGAGCTAAAGGGAGGGAGGGATATGCGAGAGAAGGGGAAGGGAGGGCTAAAGGGAGGGAAGGGGCTGATGGCTAAAGTGATTTTAGGGTTAGAAAATGTTGTATTTATACTTACTTTTTTTTTAAGTGTTGGCTGGTTGAACCGGTTTGGTTCGGTTCGGTTCGGTTCAATCGGTTTCAGACTTTAGAAACCGGAACCGAACCGAAATTTTTTTGTGATTTTTTAATCGGTTAATTCGGTTTTTTTTCGGTTCGGTTTTTTTTCCGGTTTTCTCGGTTTAATCGGTTTATCGGTTTTTTTGCTCACCCCTAGTATGGGTGCAATATGAGGAGTTTGGGAATTTTATTCAAAGTGACAAACTGATACGGGATTTGTTCTAGCCTTGGATGAAATGACTAAGCAGCTGAAGGATTGGAATAATATGGTGTTTGGCAATACTAAATATTTCCATACAAAGACAGTGATTAAAAGACATAAAAATAGAATTAAGGAACTAAAGGATGAGAATAATATATGGGTGTGGAAGGAGTATTGTTTGAGGAATATAGTGGTGGAGTATTATAAAAAGTTATTCAGTAGAGATAATGGGAGAGCAAATGAGGATGTTGAATGGAAAATTTCCTAAGGTTCCACAAAACTAGCTTGAGATGTTATCTATTTCAGTCTCTAATGAAGAAATCATGAAGGCTATTTTTTACATGAAGCCTTACAAGGCTCTAGGACCAGATGGTTACTAGCCATTCTTTTATCATGACCAATAGAGAGTGGTGGGGCCAATAGTGTGCAATTTCATTAAAGATATTTTTTTAGGAAAGAATTAATGTGGCACTGGTGAATCAGTCTCAAATGGTATTGATATCGAATGTGCAGTCCCCTGAATACATGCATCAGTTTCGTCCAATTGGACTGTGCAATGAAAGCTTCAAAATTATCCCAATTAATTCAAAAAGAGGTTACAAATCACTCTTGTAAACCTTTTAGAATTAATAGAAATAGGATTGATATTTATCACCTATGTTTTGCAGATGACGTGTTGTTTTTTGAAGCAAGTAAGGAACAAATGGAGAACATAATGGGATGTCTTAACATTTTTTATGAAGCTTCAGGTTAAAAGGTAAGCAGTAACAAGACAAGGGTTTACTTCTCAAAAAATATGTCAACAGCAACTGCTAGAAATATAAACAGAAATAGTGACTTTCAACGAACTGACAATCTGGGAAAGTATTTGGGTGTGTCTATTCTTCATCAGCGAATCACTAAGCAGACATGTTGCTACTTGATTGAGAAGGTGCAGAAGAAGCTAGCAGGTTGGAAAGCAAACAATCTCTCTCTAACAGGAAGGATTACTCTTTGTAAGTCTGTTCTAACAATTATTTCTTTTTATACAATGCAATTAACAGTACTACCAAAAGGAATTTGCTATGATACAAAGAAGATATGTAGGAAATTTATCTGGGGATTAGAGGCAGGTAGAGGTAAAATGCACCTTATAAACTGAAAGACTATATGCAAATCTAAAATTGAAGTTAGGTCAGGGTTAAAAAAGATGCATCATATGAATATGTCTTTTGTGATGAAGCTGGCTTGGGAAGTTATGTTTGAGAGTGATAGTCTTTGGGTGAAAGTATTGAGGGGAAAATATACCAAATCTAATGAGAGAGTTCCTCAGGTTACTGCTAAGCAGAGAGATTCAAGTTTATGGAAAGTAATAAGTGATATATAGAATTAGGTTACTAAATAATTATGTTGGAGTGTAAATGATTGTGCATGTGTTAAGTTTTGGAGGGATGCCTGGCTTGACACTTATAAACCACTTATCAATCATGTGAGGCAGGAAATTCCATAGGATTTGAGGGAGGCCACAGTCTCGGATATGGTGGGGAGAACAAACAATGGAGATGAGAGTGTTTTTTTATTTGCTACCCTTATAAATAGTTAGGTAATCGCGAATTATCTTTCTTCAAATAGTATGTTGGGGAAATATAACATGTATTGGAGGGATTTTGACTAATGGTTCTTTCACATACTCGACTTATTCTCTTTAGAATTATGAGCTGAAGAGTCAAAATTATAAGGATCCTTTGTGGAAACTGATTTAGAGGTGGAAAGGTATGGAAATATTTAGGACTTTCTTGTGGATAGTTGGACACAATGCAATATTAATGAATGCAAAGAGTTATAAGTGAAGGATTGCATAAAGACCTTGTTGCCATCATTGCATCACTAGTGTTGAAACTATTTTACATACATTAAGGGACTGTCAAATTGCAAGGAAGATTTGGGAGCAGGTGGCTAGAAACTTAGAATTGAAGATCAACAAGTTTTCCTTGCAACTAGTTTGTATACTTGGTTGGTGGATAATCTGGCTTCAAGGAAGAGCGATTGTTATAGAAGGGACTGGCTTCAACTAAAAATAAATGGTCAAATGGTGTTCATTTTGCATTTAATTATTCATTTATTTTCTACTAATTCATTTTGAAAATAGAACATGTAATTATTTTTGCATGTGCCATAATTATATATTAATGACTTTACCTAGTTGAAGATCAGCTTTCTAGAAACCTCATTTTAGCCGTCCAAATTACATAATTAAACCATGTTTTCTCTACAATTCCTGTACTAAAAGAATCAAACATGCAAATACTGAAAGTAATCACTTCTCTTTCGATTTCCCATATGAGTCCATGTTTTCAAATCAAATAATTCATGCCAACTATTTTCTTACTCTGGGAAAGATGAGCTACATGATTAATGATTAATCAAGCAAACTGAAGGTGTAGACTGGAACGCCAGTGAAGATCAACATGTAATAAAGGTCCATTGCCAATCTTACAAGGGGGTTTAATTTAAAGATGATTAAACCCCTGCTGCAAAACATTAAGGGTCTACATGCCCAGCAATCTCATCTTCCTCATCACTGGATCCACTTTCTTCATCACTGACATCCTCCTCGTCACTCAGCTCTTCGCCCGTGGAGTTCATAGTATGCTCCTTTTTTGCATATCGTTCACAATACTCTGCTCAACAAATAAGACTGAAAATAATTACATCTCTTGTTCCTAAGCTGGGGCCCGACTCTTGAACAGCCCTAGTGTGATAAGACCTCACCTTATATCCTAGCATTAGCCTATGATCTTTTTATCAGTGCTAAATTACAGCAAATTCCAATAGTGCAGTTAATCACAAACATCAGAAGACAGGTCCCTAGGCAACATAATGGGCACACGGTTCATGTTCAGTCATGCAACAAAACACCACTACCACCTTATAAACACCCTTTTCCAGAAACTCGAGGATAAAAGAATGTGAAGTCACGTATTCTCATTCTATAGGCTGCTCCTTTGCTGCCTATAGATAGATCACTCGTCAAGGTCTTCAATCACTTAACCACTTGGATCTAAGACTTCCCTTTTCACATGAATGGCAAACACGCTTGCAAACTCATGGTTATGCTGTATAGAGACCCATCATTGAGGAACCAACCCAATCATGCGTTGGATACTATAATTATGTGTTTTTGAATAGCTAATTACCCAAAATTCCAGTATATTTCAATTTCCTGAACTTGAATATGAATGAATACTTGAATAGACAAGGATGAAAAGATTCTACAATCTAGATTTTTTTTCAGGTGGGGAATAAAAAAATGATTCTGGATAACTTTCACCTTTCACTTTCTGATCATATTGTTCTTTATCCTTCATCATCAATGAAGCTGCATCACCATTGAGGGGGTCTGAAGGATTTGGATAAATCAAGAGCTGTGGCAAGAAAACTTCAAAAACATTTAAAAGATCTGCAGAAACAAAGACCATATATGTGAGTAACTATGGTGAAAGTCAAGATTGAAGGAAACAATCGACAAAAACAGATCATGTGGATGGTGCATATTCAATGAGAAAACAATGCATGTGGACCATCCACCTAGAATGTGCAATCTAAACAAACAATATATAGCTTTATTTAGAATGTGATATATAATGCTTACCAAACATTGGACTCCATGACTGGTTGATTACATCCAAGCATACAGAACCAGAACTGTTATTGATAAAGAAAAATATAGCAAATGTCAGCTGAAGGATCACAAAATTAGAAACAATATAAAATCTAAACTATTTGCAACACAGCAGTTGCATGATCATTGCTTACAGTTCATCAACATTTGGGTGGAATATCTTGTTCACAAACCCGATAGAAGGCGACTTGTAAGGATATGCATCAGGAAGCTCAACATGGATTTTCCAGACACCACCTTCATAAAGGCCTGTAAGCATCGAAGCAAGAAAACACAAAATACAAAATAGAAGACATTACTAAAACACAAAAATAAAAAGAATAAAACTGGAAACAGCCAATAGAGGTTTGCAAGAGAAAAGGTGCATCTCAGAATTCTCAAGGTAAAAGGAGAACAAAGATAAATACTAAAATTGGAAACTCCAATAGGTAACAAGGTCTTACATAAATATGCCATAAGATTCTGTCACCCTAAACTCAATGTTTACAGTACTTCAGTTAGTGAGAAGCCATCAAACATGTCGACATCAATCATGAAGTCCTGAAACTAAATGAAATGACCTCTTCATATTTTTCTCATTCAAAATTAACAATGGAAGAAAGCTCCCCGAGCTCCCAAAACTAAATAGACTTAAACAAGGAAAACAATAACTGAAGGATGCCAGAGATCCATGTGGACAGAAGATGAAAACAATTGTTATTTCTATTCCATTATTGGAATCAAATAATCCATACAACAAACCAAGAAATTGTTTTGTCAGTGGTAAAACAGATGATGTTCCCGAGTTCATTCATAGATTTACAACAGCATGCTTGTACATGGACTACACCCCGTCTGTACAATTTTTAAAGCACCATGTACCAAGTAGATACACAAAAAGAAAAGCTAATATATCAAATTGGAGAAAGAAACAACAAAAGAGAAGAGATAATACTTTCTTTAGGACCATGAAACTCCACATTAAATTCATTCAGTCCATCATTTATAGTCTCCACATTGTAATCACTCATCATCCTGTACAGCATTAATCCAACAGTTAAACATGTCACAAAGAAATAATTATCCATAACTTCAAGAAGTAATGCAGCAACTCCAAATCTAGGCAAATGGCTGTACAGACTATGCTGGTCAGATAAAAAGCCTATAATCCAAACAAATATATGCCAAAAAAGAAAGAAAACCATCAGGAATACCAAATAAAAATTCAACTTTAGCACAATCATTAAAAGTAAATGGGATCTTATATCATCCATGGTGAAAGACACCATGGACCAACCAAACTCAATCCTGGTGGTAAACTGCGGAGCCTTTTCCCATTCACAAACCTTAATCGGTACTACTGGAGCCAATGGTATGGAAAAGCCTGTGCTAGAGCTACATCCTTACTCCATTAGTTTTAAGCATAAACCCCCATATCCTAAACCTATCTCTAAACAATTATATTCCCCTCATAACTCTAACAGTGCATGCCAACCTGATTAAGCTAAAACCACACAGCTTACAGTATGAAAATGCTGTTGATATTTTCCTAGAAAATAGGGAGGCACTTGCCTTGGGTGCCATAGTCACGGACGTCCTCTTCCCTAAAATTTATTTGCACTTCTCACAAAACTATAAATCCATCCAAAGCTCATTGAACCATGCCTTTGATTTCATTTTAAGTCAGTCTATCTTTAACTATATGTAGACAGAAATCAAAAAGAAAAGCTGATTATCTCATATGCATGCATAAATGACAATGATAAACTTACAACTTCATGACATCCATCTCTCTCCTCTTGCTTGGAGAAGACATTTTAAATTGTACAGATTAAAACTCCCAAACCTGCAATAGAAGCATCAAATATGTTTGCTTTTAATGTATGAGAAGTAAAATCAAAGTAATCAATTTTGTTTCAATTCCTTGTACTAGACATACAAGCAGCAAAAGATACAAGCATTAAGCACGTAACGTCCTTGCAATTACCTACGAGATGTTGTAACTTGAGGTAGAGATAAAGAAAACCACAGTATCAGAAACTTCTAATACTGCTTAATGTGCAAAGCATGCGTAGGGTACAAGCAAATCTGTGAAGAATGTACACAAAGTCAGTAAATCAATACATCTAACATGAAACATGTCCGCATGTTCAAAGTTCAGCAAGCCTTCTAGTTGTTAAGATCCTATCATCGGTTCAAATATCCATTTGTTAAGCCAGAAGGCCTTCAGAAATATCCTCACAGGTAAAAGAAAAAAATCAATTGCCCTGCACAGGATAGCAATGCCATGTGCCTAAAAATCATAGCCTCTGAAGATTTTGCCAGCTTAAATATAGCCACATGCAGACCTGCCTGGGATGTCACAATGACATTTCTAGATACAATTAACTATTGCCACAGAATCAAAACCAAATTGTTTAATCCAGCCACAAACAGGAAATACAAGAATGAAAAGAACAGAAGTAAGAAAAACCCTCAACAATGAACAAATGTCGGATAAGTCTTTGTCTAAGGCTTAAGTCACTCCGCTGTTCTTCTAAAGTGCCCTTTATGACACTATGATTAGTTCCATTGATCGTTTATTAAGTCTAAAGACTTTAGAAAGAACTGAGTATTCAGTGCAAGAGTTTGTTTCATGTGTTCTTAAACACTAACATTGTTTAATTATAGTGTGAAATTAACACATAGTGTAGTATTTGTACCAAGAATTTATAACAATCATCCAAAAGTTCAAGAGCAATCGGAAGATAACAAGTATTCTCCGCATTGCATCTAATTTAACAAGCAAAAACAAGCAGTCATTTGGCAATGCAAGTATACATATGATCCATAATAAATCATCCATTCAAACCATTGAGCCAAAACATTTACAAATGTTTAACAAGTGAACCAATTCTCAATCTCGAAGAAGCACAAAATCCCAAGTTCTTTCTTCACTTTCCATCGCAAAAAATAAAAAGAAAACACCTCGTTCAGTCAAAACATAGCGAGCAACCGACACAAAATTTATAATTCCAAATTGTTGCAAAGTTTCAAGGATCTAACTTTTATAAATTAAATCTAACGATATAAGATCTAACAAGTGACAGATGCAACAAAAAAAAAATTACGACAGGCCATGAATAATTGGGGCGCTGTCGGAAGATTGGTCAGAGAGAAAATAAAGATAAAAACTTGCAGTATCTTACGTTTGCAAATCAGTTTTCAGAAAATATGGTGACAGCCCTTTAGTGGGTTGGTGCTGGATTTCTGATCGCGAGAAACCAAACAGAAAAATCGTAGAGAAGAGAAGATAGCAGCAGCAAAAAGTGAGAGAGGGAAGGCAGGGGAAGGCAAGAGAGATATATAAGGAGAGAGTGTAGGGGTGAATTGAATGACCACATTTTCACATGCACGTGTTGAATATAAAATACGTTCAAATCCACAACTTGGTTGGTTGGCCTTCAAGCTTTTTTTTTTTTTAGGATGTTTCTTAATAATATAAGCATTTGAAAGTCTTATACCTTTTAATTGTTAATTTCCAGCATTTTGCATTTCCTTTAAAACTTTTATTTGAATATCCAAGTGTAGTGTTAAACATTAAAGAGCTAAAATCTAGCATATAAATTGAAAACTTTTATTTTGGTTTAAATCATAATGAAACATAAATATTTTGTATATAGATATTATATAAACAACTAAAACGGAAGGATGTTTTGAACGGTGTTAATCATTGTTCAAACACTTACAAAGCATTATGAATAGGAGCAGTGTTTTTTTTCATTTTGGTTTCTTATTTTTTATTTTTCGATTGTGTCCTTTGGTTGTGAAATTAACACCCAATTACTTTAAATTTATTGGCTAGGGACAAAATTAAAAGATGGGGGGACCAACTTAGAAAAGGTGATGAAAATGAGTGGTGTTTTTAAAGTTGGCATTAAAAATACACTTTAGTCCTCCAATTTATAAAATTAGAATTTTTTGGTTCCTTATGTTTTTCTATATTCAATTTTAGTATACAACTTTATTTCTGTTATTTTTTAAGTCCTTAACTTTGGAAGGAGAGATAATTTTTTGCCGGATTCTAGCATAGAGAGAGAAAATCATCATTCTCGTATATTCCAGCCACCAAATTAGTTGATATTGATGTTCACGGGTTTCATTTGATAAAATGAGTTAAATAATGGTTGTTTCAAACTTTAATATCACCTGAAAAAGTAAGCAAGGTTGAGGAAGAAAAACCTAACCCTGTTTGATTTCATGTTTTTGGGTCGTTTTTCTGAGTTTCGTAGGTTGATTAATTGGTTTCTAGATGTTGTTAGGGTTTTTATGAGTTTTTTTTAAAAAAAAAACGAGTTGAAAAAAAAGGATTTTTAGGGGAAAAATATCTTTGTTCGATTTTCCGGTCACCACTAGGTAGACGGGGGACACGTCGTCTACTTCAGAGGCAACATGTTACATGATTATTTTTAATCAAAAGGGCAGACGACAAGTTGTTTCGTCTGCCTCTTAAAAAATAAAAATATAAAGCTCAGGCATGCAGTCTTGAGCTTTTTTTTTCATAGGTCCAGACACCCAGGGTCATTAGGCCCGCACACTTGGACTTTTTTGTGGAGCTTTTCTTTTGCAATTCTTTTGTCTTTTTTTGTGGAGCTTTTCTTTTGCAATTCTTTTGTTTTTATTTAGGTGCAACATAAATTTATTTAAAAAATTATTAGACTCGGTTGAGCTATTGGTGCGAATTGCTGTTTTGACGGGTTGTGACACAATATTTAGGAAAACTTTTAATACATTTCCCCCCTAATTGTTTAAAAAAAATGCAATTTAGCCCCTTGTTAGCATTGATGTTTTTATTTAAATTCAAATAAAAAATGCAATTTAATCATTTTTTATCATTTAGCTTTAAAAAATCCTACATAATTAGGATCATGTTTTGATTTGAGTTTTAAATTTTGTTTGTTGATTAAAGTTGATTACGATCAATACAATATGATATATTTTTAAATTTTTAGTTTAAACTCTTTTATGCTTCTTTTATTTGCTTCTAGATTTAATTTGATTTGTTGTCGATTAAGACCTAGTAAAGGTTCATTTAGGAAGAGAATAAGATAAGGAAAATGAAAGATAAATTATCCAATTGGGTTTAATCATTATGGTTATGTCCATCATCCGAGTCGTAGATTTTACATGTGAACTCGAGGCAATACAGTTTGTTATCGTTTTTTCATTTCATTCCCTCAGTTTTTTTTCTCCAATTTTCTCTAATTTAATCATATAACAGTTCTTTGTTTTCACATTTAAGATAGGGTTAAACAAAACTAGAATGATAAAGATTTCTTTTTAAAAAAAAAACAAATTATCATTTAAGTGAAGCAGCTGATTTTCTACTTGCTCGCTTAGTCAAACAAGTAATCAATTCTTTTTTTTTTTTTTAACATTATGGTGATCAATTAATTTATTCTAGTATATTAATCAAGTTTTTAATCATTATTTGAAATATTTCATTGCATACAAAAAAAAATAACACCATTTATATTTTTTAATATAATTATATATTTTTTATTCAACCCACAACAAATTACGGTCCCAAAACCAAGTATATCTTAAAAGGAAAGGCAGCAAGAGCCTTGGATGCCTGTAAAATGATTTCGGCTTCTGATGTAGGTTGCTATATGTGACTGAACGAGATGTTAAGGCCGTAATTATGCTATAAGGGGCAACCAGTACAACAAGAGTGAGTTGTTGGAGATGCAATACATTTGACTTTTTAGTTCTTCAAATAGCCTTGTTAAAGAAAACTTTAAAGCAATGAAAAGCCATTTCTATTCAAACAATATAGCAGTGAGACATAATCCATCAATTATAAGATTAAAGGCTTGTAAACAGACATTGATTATATTTGTATTTTTAAATAAGATTATTTGTCTAAGGTAGATGTTATCCCTTCTTTCAGAACTTACACAAACATCCTCGCTACAGCCATGTTCACTGATCTCAGTTTGCACTAACAGTAGTAGGATCTCGTCATGCACAAGAAGTATGCTACCAGCAATGAGAGCATATGAATTGTGTGGATTTTATTGAATAAAATCGGCATAGAAAAAGAACAGCTTGTGTCACTATGGAGGACACCCTGCAGCAACCAAAATACTCATCACAAGAAACCATGCTATAAAACGTCTAACTTGGTTTTTTCCATGGGTTATCCCCATAGTAGAAAGCAGTGCCAACCATAAGTGCCACAGTAGCCCCTTGGACAACCACCCGAGCTCTCATTAACACCTGACCCAATTGAGAATTGCCTCGCCTGAAACTGATTAAGCCAGCTGTGAGAACTCCTGCCGTCATAAGTGCACCTGCAATAGTTATAAACAATGAATCAAACTGAAGCCAGATACAGAACTGTCTAAAGATGAATCCCAGTTCTATCATGAGTGAATAGCACAACAGTGCACATCCAATAGTTATAAACAATCAATCAAACTGAAGCCAGATACAGAACAAACAATCAATCAAACTGAAGCCAGATACAGAACTGTCTAAAGATGAATCCCAGTTCTATCATGAGCGAATAGCACAACAGTGCACATCCAATAGTTATAAACAATCAATCAAACTGAAGCCAGATACAGAACAAACAATCAATCAAACTGAAGCCAGATACAGAACTGTCTAAAGATGAATCCCAGTTCTATCATGAGCGAATAGCACAACGAATTTGGAATTCCTGATGGCCAATATGCAACTCAAAAGCTCAAATGTTTAAAATAAGAAGCTAACAGTAATATAAACCATCCATTAAAACTCCAGACACAGAGTCAGGTGCCCGAACCCTTAAAGCACATTATCTTTTGAAAAGTGGGATCTGCAATAAATGGGTCTGAAAAATGAAAGATGATGTTCAAGGCAAATATGCCAGAACCAGAGTTTATCCACCAACGTGCTAGTATTTGTGAAATGGAACCAAAGACCAACAATTTACATTCATTCTATTACTGCAAATATACCAATTTAATCCTGTTTTCTACAAGCAATGCTCTGAACATCAGGAAAAAAAAATCAGTAGGAAACCAAATCGCCACCGCCATCCCTCCAATGAAAACAGGAGAGAGAGGGAAGAAAATTCTTGAAGGCCATGCTTGTTTTGCGCTAGGATTTGGAATGGGAACGGATTCTCATTCCATTTCTAATGTAATGTAGTTTAATTCACTGAAACATGGATTGCCATTATCAAAAAAGCAAGTTACAATACCTTTCCTTTGGTAGAATGAGATACTGATACTTTAAGTGAGATTAATTGTTCCATATCTCTAGTGCTACACTAAAACAGCATTAGAAGTAAAGTTAATTTTGAAAATAAAAATTGTAGAATTCGAATTCTATTCACATTTCTAAGCAAACCCAACAAAAGGGCAAATCATAGAATCTCTCTGTTTCTTTTCTTCAAACCTTAAAACCCTAATCAATACAATCAAATTCCTAACAAATTTTAATTGGGCTAATGATTCCTCGAAAACGAAAAAAACAGTATTCACGAATATGTTGCAAAAAAAAAAAAATGAAGCTTCAGCATCGCGTAATAGATGTATAAAAAAATGAGAAGGGAAAGAAATGGGGAGGGGAGGGGAGGATTGATTGGATATTTACCGACGGGAACGAGGGGGTTCCTGACGCGCTTCTTCTCCTCGAATAGTTGTTCAAAGTTGGGTTCTGCCGTGCCCATCTTCTCCATTAATTTGCTTTCTTTCTGACTCTCTATTAAATTCTTTTTTAACATTTTTTTTCCAGCAGGAGAAAGAAGTAATGGATCAAAGTATCAAACAGAACCAGAGAGTAGCTAGACTGAAATTTTAACACTCTACGGTACAAATAACGTATAATGATATAAAAACTTATCTTTTAAAGTATTTTTTAATTAAAAAATATTAAAATAATATTTTTTATTTTTAATATTAATATTTTAAAAACAAAAAAAATAATTTTAATGAGAAACATGTTAAAATTCATTCACTAACACTCCTTAAATTTAATATATGGATGTGGATAGAGACACTAACTTGGGTTTTAAATGCCAAGTCGTTTACATTGGAGGATGTGTCATTTTTTTTTTGAAAAAAAAATAATAACATGAAAATTCTTATTTTTGAGGTGTTCGGTAGTGTGTAAGGTATTTTTTTAAAATATTTTTTATTTAAAAATTTAGTAAAATAATTATTATTTAGATTTTTTGATTTTTTTATATTAATACATTAAAATTATTAGAAAGAACTAGAAAAAAAACATAATTCCATGTTTTATCAAGTCAAACACACTAGGAAAAATAATTAATTTATTAATAATTATATATGAAATTAATATGCAAATGTTTTTAGAAAATTGATCATATAATAAGAATAAAAAAATTATTTTATTATTATTTTTAATTATATATAGATAATTAATTTTATTAATTTTTCTATATATTCACTTGAAAATTATTGAGTTATAATTTATTTATTTATTATTAAAACTTTTTTTCAAATGATGATAATTTATTAAAAAAAACAATGTTTCTAATACAAAAAAATATTTTTCTCATGATAAAAAAGAATTATATAAATTAAAAAAATTAATTAAAGAGAAACATTTTTCATCCTTAATTCATATCATTGGAATTCCTATTAATATTAAAATCAATTACCTTTATTTTCTATTAAAACAAATCATGTTCCTAATAAAAAAACATGATATTATCTAAGCAAAAAGAATATATGAATAAAAAAGAAATTTATCCTAAATTAATATTTTTTTATAATTTAAATTATTTTTTTAATATTTAGTTTAATTATTACAAAATTAAATAAAAAATATATCTCTAAAGTGTTTAGCCTGACAATGTAGAACCGAATTAGTTAACTAACAACATAGAACCGAACTAGTTAACTAATATACTAGAAGATCTTATTTTTTATAGTGTTTTATTGTTCATATAAACAGTGAAGCACCTGAATTTTTTTTTATTTTCAAACTTTTTTTCAATTAAATTGTTATAGCTTAATTAGATGAAATTAAATTTAAAATTATGATAAAAAATACTAAATTAAAAGAGAGATTATAGAATTTAAAATACTGAGAAAAAATACATGGTTAACACCAAATTTGTGGTAATTTCATTTTCATATAAAAAATTATTTTATTTATTTTTAATCTTTGGGATAGGAAAAGGAGAGAGAAATCTACTAGAAAATGACAAAAGAAATAAAAAGTTGTCTATTGTCACTATTCCGGAAGCTGAAATAGGGGTGTGTATGGATATTGTTGGGTCGGGTTTGAGTCCATAATTAAGTTCATCCTAACTTTTAATATTTTACAAATTGTAAACCTGATTCATTCAATTTTCTTGGATATATCAGGTTACACTAAATTTTTTTATAGATATTACATGTTCCAAGGATTAGGCTTATATTGCTAATTTTTATGAGTTAGGCTTAATTACAACTAAGATTTGGGCTCAACAAATTAACTCAAAACTTGTTATAAGCTATAACAAAAGATTTAAGCTCAATACATAAACTCAATCAATTGACTAAATGGAATAATCAATTGCAAAAACAAAAAAAAACATATAACAACAAATTAATATGTAATATCCACATTATCGGTGGGCTGTATAAGGTATACGAGTTAGGTCGAGTTGATTGAGTTTTAAAAATCCTAACATGTCACCTGACCCATGATATCCATTAGGGGTGTTTAAAAAAACCAACCAGCCGATTAAATTGTAAAAACCAAGGAAAAATTAATCAAAAACATCAAACCAAGAGAAAAAACTGATCAAATTGCTATTAAAATTAAAAAACTCACTCGGTCCAATTCAGTTTTGGTTTTAAAAATTAAAATCGGGTAACCGAACCAGAGCTAATGTACTTTAAAAGCTTAAACCCATTTAAAAAAAAGGGAGGGGTATAAATAGAAAGGTAACCTAACCTAAGTTCCCTGACCCTAAAAAATTCCCCACTTTCCCAGTAAAAAGCAGCCATCTCGTTCCATCTTTCTCTTTGGCTGTCATCTCCCCCATTTGGTTTAGGTGTTTAGTTTTCATTTTGGTTCTTAAATGCATTTTGTTTTTGTTTTACAATTATTGCTTCCATGTATTGTACTTCATCATCTAAAGTGTATAATCTACACAATAGAAGCCATGGTGAGCCAGTGTATAATCCACTCCACTTTTCTAGTACAGTTGTTGGAAGTGGACGACACTTTATATATTAAGATTATAAGTGTTCTCCTTCATTTATCTACATTAATCACGACTGCACTTTTGAAAAGGTCGATGCACTCACTGCCTACCACTACCACTGGTAGTCTCTTGCAATTTGCATAATTTTATTGACTGACATATTTGTCTTTGCATACTCTGGCAGGGACCTTGAAAGAGTATAGTGAATAATTTTTTCGACAAATTTTCTTCTTTTCACCTTCTTTTTTTTATGCTAGCTGTTGTGATTAGATTTTCCGGTTTTAACCTAAAAAAACTGATCTTGACCGAACTGAACCGATTTGGTTTGAACTGGTTTTTGGTTCGATCCATTTTCTTAGGAAATCTCATCTCCTGGTTCAGTTGGGATTTTCAGCCTAAATCGATCTGAACCGAACCATTAACACGCCTAATATCCATTTCTTAGGTGTTTTTGACCCACTATCATTTTTAATATTCACATTATCTGACTTTGACGGGTTGGGTCGGGTTAGATAATGCAAATATTATAGATGGACCAATTTTGTTTAATGCCCAACTAAAATGACAAATCTTTGTGTCAAATGGTTTGTTCGACGAGAGGAGTTTCATGGTTGTGTTTTTGGCCTTCATCTTGTTGAAAAAAATACATTGGAGTCTATTTAGATTGTTTAGATTTGGTTGATTTTCTTTTTAAATTAAAAAAAAATGATTTTGGGGTTTATAGGTGGTTTAGGAATGATTTTATGGTGGTTTTAAAGCTTTTTAGGTACAAAACAACTTTAAAATTAGGTTTTTAGAATCTAAAAGCTTCGACCATGATTTTGAAGTCATCGGGGGTGACTGAAAAATGTTAGTGCAAGCGACACATTGCGTGCCACTACAGGCAACCTGTCGCTTGAATTTGTTTTATAAGAAAAGCTAGATGACACATCGTTGTTCGGTCCTGATGAAAAAGAAAAAACAGGTGTAGGCCTAGGCTTCCAAATCCAAGAGCGGTTAGGCTTTTGTATATAGGCCAAACGCGTGGGCCTGACCCACCAATCCCTCGCTTTTATTTTTTATTTTTTTCATATTTTAATTAATACCCTCCTTTTTTATTTATTTATTTTTACTTTGCATTAGTTTTATTATTGAAATTTTCAATAATATCCTCTTCTCTCTTCTCTTTTTTTTTTTATTATTTAGCTCTCCTTTGTTCTTTTTTCAATTGTTTGTTAATTTTACAATCTTTCAAATAGACTAGGGTCATTTGTCTTGAAATTTCTTCTTTTAATATTTTATATAAATAAATGGTATTTAATGTTTTCATAAGAATAAAGTTTATTTGTTTTTTTTGAAAAAAATTAACCTTTAAAATAAAATAATTCAACTAGTTTACAATTCTACTCGAAAAATACCACTAGTTATTATATTATACTCTATACTAAAAGAGATGAGCCTTTCACTGTGGATTTGCACAATGAAAAGCTGATTTTACCCCTTTGTGGGCAAAATAGCATGCTTTGAGTTTATGGGTACGATGTTATTTTTAATGGGATACATTGGTCATTACTTGAAAGGGAGAGGTTAGATAATATTTTTGCATTTTCTTTGTATAGTGTCATTACTTAATTGCCCTTGGTAGACCAAAAAAAATCATTTGGGTTAAGGGGCTTTTTAGTCTTTAACTTGATTTGTAAACAAATAAGTTACTTTATTACCCTTGCAAATTAAAATCAATTCTCTCTGACTTAGGAGCTCTTTTATCATTTAAAGGTAGTTATTCAGTATCATTGGGGGTAGTAGGGTAATTTAGTAAATAAATAAATTAAATAAAAAAACAGAATCAGGTGAATAGTGTCAGCTGTCTTTGAATGGCTCGTGCGGTGCCGTCCGATAGCCAAAATTGTGATTCCAAGGCAGCTTCTGAAGCATCTCGGTGTCTCCTTCATGGATCAGCAACGCATGTAGAACTACGGTGGTCGGTATGGTACGTGTAACGTTTTATTTTTTCTCTTTTTCCCTCTCTCATACTCGATTTTCATGCTGGAATTAAAAAAAAATCAAATTGGCCCATAAATTTTGTTGTACTAAAGATTTCATCCATATTCTCTTTATTACAATTTTTTAAATTTAGAATACTTTATGAAATTTAAAGGTTTTTTCAATTCCATCTCTGTTCTCTTTGTTGCCATTTTTTTTTTATATTTAGAATAGTTTATTAAATTAAAAATTGTTTTTAATCTCATCCTCAATCGATATTTTCATCTATAAAATTTAGTTCTTATTCTTTTAATTATTATTATTTTTAGATGGTTTTTGCAATTTTTTTTTTTTGCAATTTCATCATTCTTTAGTTTTTTTCTTGTCAAATCTAATCCTTTTTTGTATTATTGTATTTTTTTTTACCTTGCAAGATTTTTTTAGATTAATTTTTTTTATTTCATCCTCCAACACTTAATTAGTCAGATGTTTAGCTTCTTAGTTGAGTCCGAGTCTAACTTTAATGGTTTGCAGGTTTAAGAGATTAACCCCGATTTACAAAGTTGACACAAATTTTTTTAAGCTTTTTTCTTTTCCATCCTCAAGCATTTTGTTATTTTTTTAATTCACTTTCTATGGTATTGTTTAGTCGTTTTGAAAATAACATGGGTTACCTTGGTTTTTTTTTTTTTTTTTTTGTCTTTGTTAAACTTAGCTTTTCTAAAGGAGTTTTGTTTTTAAATTGATTGATTTCATCCTCCAATATTTAATTTTTTAGGTGTTGAGCTCCTGAGCTTCGTCCGGGTCAAGAATTTAATGGATTGCGGGTTTGAGAGTTTAAGCCGGGTTTATAAGGTTCACTCGGGCTTACTTGTTTTTTTTTCCTTTTTAAGCTCTTTTTCTTTCATGTTTCATCCTCTAACATTCTTTTTTTACCCTCTTTCTATAAGATTTATCTTTCTTTTAAAATAACAAGGGTTGCCTTAGTTTTTTTTTGTTTCCGGTCTTTGTTAAATTTTGCTTTTTTAAAAGGAATTTTATTTTTTAATTAAATTAAATTTATTATTTCACCCTCTAACATTTAATTTGAGGCAATACCTGAAATAAGTTTTTTAATTTTTTTTTTAAAATTGATATTCTTTGTTTTTTATATTTTTTTTATAGAGTTATCTTGATATCATATCTCGAGTCATGAATTTAGGAAGTTTATCAAGTTTGACTCGAGACTCTTTTTAATTACTTTTTAATATTTTAAAATCTTAAATTAAAATAAATAAATCTATATCATCTTGATATAAAAAATACACCAAGGGCCATCCGTCTAGATTGGAATACCACGTCACAAGGATATGAATCTTGGTGAATTCTTTTATGCAAACATGGAACACATGTCCTTGACCACAATAAGAAGTAAAGTTACCATAACTCAGGTTGGATTTTGCTCCGTGTTTTCTATGGCAATTCTTTAATAATAATAATATAATAGATTCAGAATTCATGAAAATGTTGATAAAAAAAAAAAGATTCAAAATTCAAGAAGATGTTGGTAAAAAAAAACTACCAAGGGAAGAGAAGGAGACAGATATAATAATGCTCATTAATTAGAGCTCAATTAATTTGTCTCTGACAAAAATAAAAATAATTTCATGGAGATATGGAGAATCATTAAAGAAAATATCTTGTCGATTCTAGACAGCTACGTTGTATCTGCTTGACCATACCACTGAACGCAACAACTCTTGATCAGTGGCTACAGTGAACTCTCTCTCTATTTGCTAACAGAGAGAAAGAAGGATGGGAGTAAAGTCTGTCTTGTTAAATTTGCTGCCATTTGCAGCCATGGTGATGGTGGAATGCCTTGATGTTGGTTTGACCACACTGAGCAAAGCAGCCATGTCCAAAGGGATGAGCCAATTTGTCTTTGTTGTTTACTCTAATGCTCTTGCCACTCTTATCTTGTTACCTTCTTTAATCTTCTACAGGTATATCTACTAATGCCCTTGACTTTCATCAGCAAAACCCCTAATCACATCTATCTTTAATCATTGATGTTGCTAATGAATTGTCGACCTTGCTTTTCTTTTTCTGGGCAGAACAAAGAGACCACCAGTCACCTTCTCCCTCCTCTGCAAGTTCTTCCTCCTTAGCCTTGTTGGGTAATGTCATATCATCCATGAAAGAGCTTCTTTTAAATGATTTTGAAAGTGGGTTTGCTTTTTATTTGCAGGAACTTCTTCATTGTGTGTTGTGTTTTGATTTTGTAGGATTACTTTGATGCAGAATTGTGTGTTCACTGGTGTAAGCTACAGTTCTCCTACCCTTGCTTCTGCTATGGGCCAACTAATCCCTGCCTTCACTTTCTTGCTTGCTGTTATCTTCAGGTTTCTCTCTTCTTTTTTTCACTGTACAAAAAGCAGGCGGTGGGAATTAAGTAGAAATCATGCGCTTCTTCGACTCAAACAAAGAAAATCACTCTATGTGTCGATACTAAAACAAATTTCCAGTTAAGATGTTTGTAGACAATACAAGCGATGAAATGCAAAACTGAGTCGGGATGTACCCTCTCTACAATATGTTGTTGAATTGTGGGTAGTAAACTCATGAAGTAAGCATGTTGTAAGAGAAGTGGATGTTTCCCTTACAAATTTTATCCCTTCAAATTCAGGATGGAAAAGCTAGATTGGAGAAGCTCGAGAAGTCAGATCAAAATCATGGGCACACTGGTATCAGTTTCAGGAGCATTGACTATAACCTTGTACAAGGGCCCTGCAATAGGTGCCATAACTACCCAATCAAATCCTGAACCAATCCCTTCCATCATGTCAACAATAAATTCTTGGATCATAGGAGGCCTCTTCCTTGTAACTGCTGATTTATGCGTTTCAATATTTACTACTCTTCAGGTAATAGGCTCAAATTGGTTGCTGTTCATATTAATTGCCTTTGCTGAAATTTAAATGCTTTTTCGTCGAATTATACTTGAAGGCAGCAATTTTAAAAGAGTACCCTTCAGAGATGGCCATGGTCTCCTTCCTCTGCCTCTTTGGGACGATTCAAAGTTCAATAGTTTCCTTGATTGCAGAGCGGAATCCAAATGCTTGGAAACTGAAGCCTGATATTGAGCTCATCTCCATCATCTATTCAGTAAGCACATAAGAAAACATTTGACTAGTTTTTCTTACAGCCCTCTAATAAGAAGCTTTTTTAGGCTGTGGTTGGCAGCGTGGTGACGTTTGGTGTAACAGCATGGTGCATACACAAGAAGGGGCCTGTTTTTGTGGCCATTTTTAAACCTGTGGGGATTGCTACTGCTGCGTTTCTGGGTGTTATCTTTCTTGGCGACACACTTCATGTTGGAAGGTAACAGTCTCGTCTAGTTTACACCAGACACTTCTTAGACACCGCCTTAGCTTCATGCTAGTTCTTCATACAGGTAAAGAGAACTACGTCTATAATAGTTGGTGTTCTTCTGCAGTATTGTTGGAGCAATTATAATTGTTGCCGGTTTCTATGGAGTGATTTGGGCACAATCCAAAGAGGACGAACATAGTAAAGTAAACAGACCCAGAAACCTACAATCACTGTCACAGAAGACTCCTCTCTTGGAGAGCCATATGAACGCCTAAACCAATGTGAGTAGTTATAATACCTGTCTAGCTTGTGGACAAAACCGTGTAGGCATTTTTCAAGTTTCTACATTTTCTTTGTCGAATATTCCGTCAAGTGACCGTATTCTAATTCAGCACAATCAAGTATAGTACATAGGTTTACTCATCCTTTTTTACCACAAAGTGTAAAGTGTAATTCCATCAGTTTATTTGGTCTTCATATGAAAAAAGGGCATCATCCGATACATTTGTGATGTGCTAACCATCTCTTGGGTGGATTCTGGCCATGCATTCTTGCAGTTCTTTTTTCTGTGAGAATTGATAAGAGCAAGGAGCAAAAATATAGAAAAAAGAGTCCACGTCTCAAATACAGAGTTGTCGTCCCGCAACTTGTTGTGGTCTTTATTATTTGGCACCTAGAACTGGAGAGCATCCAGTGATTGCTATTCACAATGCGATGCTGGGAAAAACCAGCTATCCAATGGGATATCAGCATTAAAACAACTCATGTAAAATGCTAGATGCATCAAAGGCACTACCCCTAACCTAGTACAGCCCGCCTTTGAATTGCCGAAACAAGAACTTTATGTTCGTGTTGAAGCAACATAGGGAGAGTTGGGAATTTTTCTAATAGGGGATCAAAGTAGTTTTCCTTGGAGATGAAAAATTCACCCTCCGGGTTTTATCAATTTGCAAATTCTCAATATATAGGAATTTCAACATTCATAAGTTAAATACTCTTGCTGATAGTACAGCAGCAGAAAAACAATGAAACGAAACAGACCCTGTCACCCTGACAAGATTCTCCAAAACTTGTATCAGGTAAAGGAAAGAACACAGCTGCCAATAATACACACTGCAAGTTTTCCTCATTATGCTTGCTAAAAAGATTCTCAACCCTCAACACCATATAGGAAAGTTGCATCTAAGAAAGTAAAAACTAACAAGTCCACCCTCAATTTTATAAATTATCCCCCACCGCAACCATAACCCCAACCCCAACCCACCCCATCTTGATGAAGGTAAAGAAAGGGGAGTAGCTGGGCCCCAACAAGAATATCGCAATGTACCTAGACTAAGACCCAAATTCATGGCTTAAGATCATCAGAAATTGCAGAAGGTATGCAGTGTGTGGTAAGAATATCTACAGTAGCTTCCTTAGCAGTCTTCATCCGGAGAACAACTATCTGAACCAAAGCACAGGAAAAAATATCAGCACCAGACACCTACAGACAGAGAACTAGTAAATATAGCTGGGATGCAAATGCTTGATGAGCATGCAAACACACACACACACTCAAACAACCCTGAGAGAGAGAGATAGAGAGGACCTGGTCATATTCTAGATCAAATTTCAGAAACTCGTCGTCACAATTCTCGACCATGTTGGCCAAGCTCTTCAAATTCTTCACTGGCTTACCATTGAAAGCAAGAACCTGCATAGGTATAGAATAAATTACATCAAAAGAGAGGTAGCTCACCAAAAAATAGGTGAAATCATAGACAGGCTGTACCAACTCAATGACAGAAATAAAAAACACCGGTTACAAGACTGCCATTCCTCACCTGAGTGTTAACGATGTCCTCATACCCAATATTAATGTCAGCCACAAGCACCTGCCAGAAATTTTCCAGGAAAAAAAGAGTTATAGTGCAAGGTCAGCAGAGTAGAATAGTAGTCATATGAACTGACACTTGTGCGCGAGCGAGAGAGACCTGAGAAACCACAACCATCTGCTCATCTGGGGATTGTGGCATTGAATGCAAAAGTTTGTCCAAGAGTTTGACAGGAGCTTCAAATTCATATTCTTTGCCATACTGCACAATTATACAAAAAGAACAGGGGTGATGTAAAATCAGTTAACCATGAAAGTACATATGATGTTAAGTATTGCATTAAACTGAGAGAGTGTGTGTGTGTGTGTGTGTGTGTGTGAGAGAGAGAGAGAGAGAGAGAGAGAGAGAGAGAGATGGCATTAAACTGAAGCTGCAAATGGCAAGGCGTGAAAGATTGAATAAATAAATGAGGCTAATATAAAAGTAATTATTTTGCTCTTCAATGTCCATAAAATTAAGTTCAGAATATAGCAAAGTCATAGGCATGGAGAATGATGTTGGAATAGATAAACATGCAAATGCAAGCTACAGAAATAAAGGCTCGGTGAGTGAAACTAAATACTTTAGTTGAAAAAAATAAACAGGAATCTGTATATTGCAACCCTCAGAACAAGCTATAAGAACAATGGCTAGCAAAAGGTAGAAGCATTACTACAACAGTAATCCATTCTAATTACAATTAATGTTTTCAATCCCAGGTTACAATGGAAAGTTACAAATGGACAGCAGAACCAAAAGACAAATCCAGGAAAGTTTGATGGAACTCACCAGTGACCTAATTAGATGAAAATCCATTTCAATAAGTTCTGGGTTTGGGGATTCAGTTACACATTAGCACATGTTCATTAGGTGAACAGGTTTAGTAAGTTTAGAACTCGGCTTCAATAACAGGGTGATGCCCAGAGTTTTAGGACAATTAAAATTGAGTCCTTGTACTTCTAATCAACACACTGTCTCTAATGTTTTAGGATGTGGTGAAAGTTTAATATCCTATCATCCCAAGTTCCAAGAGCCAACAAGAACCATGGTGTTGGTTTATAGAAATAAGTTAATACACCTACTGACAAGAAGGGGCAAAGACTCAATGACAATAATACAAATTAGATTATGCAGTGCTACATAAACCATAACCTCTGAGTTAAAGCACTTGCACCAACGAATACATGAATACTTGCACAAAAGAACGAGAAGAGAGTTTAATGGGCCTCGTCTCTAGCACATAAAGCATACAAGTTAAAAAATATCACGCAGAAGTACCATAGTCAAGAAAAAAAATCAATATAGCACAGCCATAGCTTCATGTACAAAAAGAATCAATCACTCGCTTCATAGAGCACCAATTAAAAATGGAAGCATTTAAGATTTCATCACAATAATTTTACTAACTAATAATAAGAGAAGTCATTGGGTATATCAAGAAAAAGTATAGGCAAAAAGGAAAAGGAAAAGGAAAAGGAAAAGGAAAAGTGAAATATGCACCTCAGAACGAAGATAAGGAACAGAAACTGTCGTGAATACAAATCCTGCAATGATATAATAGGATGGAGGTTTTCCCTTCACATGTGGAGGAATTAGCCTTCTGTGAGTTGAGAGTTTGATGACAAATTCTAGAGTCTTAGAATTCCGAAGAACTTTGATCGCTGCATTATCCCCGGTATACTTTTGAGAGATAAGATAGCTGAAGCCAATGCGCTCACCATGCCGAAAGGGAACTGAAATGTCAACAATAAAAGGGGGTGAAATTTCATGCCAAAGAGAATGCTGCATGAATTACCTTTGTATACTATCAGTTCCTAACAAAGCTTCAGGTGTCTGTTTTGCACATAAGAACTTATACACGAACCTGTTCCATCATTAGCAATATCTACCCCATCAAAGCTGAGAATAATGTCTGATGGCTGCAAGACTTCAGATTCTAGAGCAGTGGGATCAACTCTTCTGATACGAACACCCTTCTGATCAGGTTTCATACCCATTGCCATACGCAAATCTGGATTTTCCATCTTCTGCCATTCAATCCCAAGAAATGGAAATCCTAGCATGTAAGGGATGATCATCAGACTTTAACCAGGATCAGTAAGCAATGTGACACTACTAAAATATACACAAAGCAACTTAATTACACAGTATATACACTTGTATACAAAGCCAGGACCAAATATGTCATAACAGTTAACCTGTGTAGGCTCCATTCTTCTCATAATCTTGGATGAAGTGCTTGATGACCGGTGTTGGTATAACATACCCTATATTCTCAGCATCTTCATGTTTAAGGGACTGAAACGCAATGCCCACACATTCACCTTTATCATTAAAGGCAGGACCACCAGAATTTCCTGAGTTTATAGCAGCATCTATCTACAAATGAAATCATGAGAAAGGTGTGTAAGGGCAGTAGTTCAATAATTACAAAAAAACAAAATGCAAGAGTTTCAACAATGTTACTTGCAAACCCAAAAGCTCTGTGGATCCATGGACATAAGATAGGATCTCTATCCGTGATACAACACCACTTGTCACAGAAATTGTGTCCCCTCCGATTGGGTAACCAACGACAGTTACAGCATCTTGAAGAGCAGGCAATTCTCCAAACTCAACAGGTGATACCCCTTCCCAGAACTCATCATCGTTGACTGTTAGCAAGGCTGCAAATCACAAAGGGAAATTTTGCATTGAGCAAAATGTTTTATCCTATGCATCCAACGAGGTATATAGACTTAATCAAACTTGTTCCGTCATAAGAGAACTACAAATCTAATTAACATTACCTGCTAGAGCTACTTCTACAATTTTCTTTTCATCACACCCATTCCCTTACCACAGGAAAGCTTGACTACTTGTGGGATCATCTCTTGTCCTAACATATAATCACCTAAATCCCTAATTGCCTCTAACAAAACTTGTATGAACTTTCCTTGCGCATCACAGTCACTATTTCACATCTAAACAGAAATTGAATAATTACACCATTCCAAAACAAAAAAAATGCACATACTAGTTGTCCTAGCCCATAAAAGCTGACATTTTGCATTCGATGCAAGAAAGTAAGATGAAAAAAATACCCAACTCATCAAACAGAAATAAAGTTTAGAATCAACAAAACTAAAAATTGATCAAGTGCATATATTTCTCGAAAATATGCCCTAATCACACAAAGATACTTGCTTTCTTCGATGTGCATTACAAACCACTTTTAACACAGGATATAGTAAACAGCATGAGCCTAATGACAAGAATATTTACTTATACAACATGAAAAGCTTGAATATTTACCAATATCACATTCGGTTCCGATAGCAAGAACAGTAGCCAAATACTTAGTATCAGAGCCACGCTTCTTAAGCTTAACCTGTGTATAATGCTCCACAGAATGCGCATTAGTCAAAACCCTCCTACCTCGAATAACAAACCCACTACTACTCGAACTATACTGCCTCTTCCTCTGCCACGGAAGCGAGAAATTCGGCTCCGTATGCACACAAAACACCTTTACCACCGCATCCATCGCCGGCAACACCCTCGCCACGCCTTCCACCGGTGTCGCAACCCCAATCTCCCCATTAGTTAATGGCGGGGGCTTCTCTGGTGAGTGCTTTGGTCGCTTCTTAGGGCGGCCGCGGCGGTTTTCTAGGTGATTGGCGCTGGTTGGGGTGGTGGAATTCACAATTTCGACATTGTTGACGGAGAAAACCTCGTCGTTTAAGGTGGGTGTCGTGGGATCTAGGGTTGTTTGGGTTTTAGATTTGCGGCCTCGTTTCTTCCGTTTTCCATCACTGCCCATTGAGAAATGGTTTAAGAGTTTTAGGGTTTTAGGGGTTTTTTTTTTTTTTTCTTAGGTTAGGTTTTGTAGAAGTAAGATTGAGTCTCAGTTTAATGATGTGATAATTGTGATGTTGAACAGGGCCAATGGAGAGGGGAAGCTATGGTGGATTTATACTTTTTAAAATACTATTTTGGAAAAATTAGTCTAATTATTTTCTTCACTTATTAAGTTATTATTACAATATTGTTATTTTAATTAACGAATAAAAAGTTTTTATATTAAATATTATAATTTTACCACCATCTTTCTGGGAATAGAATTTCAATTGAGAATGCCTTAGTGGCTCCCAAAGAAGCCTTTGAAAAAAAGCAATAATCTCATTATCATTCCTTTTAATAACATTAGACCTTAAACTCGCAAGCTCCAGACAAGCTTTCAAATGAAACCCAGAAGCATTATCCCAGACTTTTTCTCCTTTATAACATACAAGCATGGTGTAGGGTGGGTGAAGGCCATGAGATTGAGGAAGGGGTTTGGAATGGATATCGATTGGCAGGTGAGTTTTTTAGTTTTTCTTTATGTTTTTTTTTCTTGATCTCTTTTGCTTTTGAAGTGTGGATTTTTATGTGATTCTATTGCTCTATCTTTGCAAGGTTTTTAGCTCTTATCCCTGAGTCTCTTACTTCATTGCTTTCAAGTGGTTTCCAAAGAAGGTTAATTCATCTTTTTATGCTTTTATATATCTTCCCTCTTCTTTTTTTCCCTTGCCGTGATGTTTCTCATGTGAAAACTTTGTTCCCATCCTTGGATTTTTCTAAAAGAGAAGGGCTAAAGAGGCATTGTCCTCCACTTGAGAAGCGTTTATTTTTCTTGGTGCTACCTCTAGAAGATTATATATTGCTCGTAAATGGCCAGCTAGCAGGGATTGTGTATGGAGAAGCAATGTGAATCATACACGTCTTATTGAAGTCGAAGGAGGACAAATTGGGTGCATGAGAAAGATTAGCTATAATGGTTCCCTGGTGGTGGCACTCATTTCAAGCATGGAGCAGCTGATGAACTTAAGTTTCTTATATCACTTATCCACTTTTGAACTGGTTAATTTATCATTTACTACAGTGGCAATGATACCGGTAATTGATGATATTTCCAAAACTCAAGCACTATAATGTTTCATCTCCAATGATACAGGTTAGGAAATATGGTAACTAATGATACATGTGATCCATGTTCAGCTGGGGTTGTTCAAGTTCTGGATGTTAGCTATGGTTTTTTGCTAGCTTCTCATCTTATCTTTTTCCTTCGGATATACAAACAATGTTTTTTGCTCCCAAAGATGGCCATAAAAATTAGATTCAATTTGCTTTATAACGAGGAATCAGTGCCATGACTTCTGTCATTGCCACAAAACAACTATCATACCCTTCTGGCTCTTTTGAGAATGTTCATTGTTCGAGGTGTGTTTGCTTGGGTGTTCTATTCTGGATTTGGAGCAATTTATAGGTGTTAACCTAGCTTTCCATTCCTTACTTCTTTCATATGATTTCTTTGAGATTGCATTTTTTTTCAGCACCAAGCTTCAAACCATGTTCATCTCTAATTACGTTAGGAGTCAACCCAATATCCTCCAGTTCAGGTCAAGTAGCTCCAAGGTAAAGTTCTAGGGTTTTTTTTATTAAAACAACCATTTTTTTTTAGGTTTTTAGCCATTTTAACTTCATTGATTGTTGGTTGACATGGCTTATGTGTTTTTAAATGGTTATTTGGGTTTAATTGGTTCTTTTACTTTCTTGAATTGTATTTGACAAGGGGATTGTTGCTTTGTTTACAAGAAGACATTATTAGATCTTTTTTGGGCTACAAGAAGAGACCAAATTATGGTAAATTTACAAGACTACAAGGAGAAACTAGATTATGGTCGCTGTGTTGCTGTCATCGCATATGCATCTTTGAGGGAGATGATAAAACCTGGTGCCTGGACTATTATATCTCCTATGATTATTTGATGGTTAATTGCTTGCCATTTGAATTTACTTCTTTTGCTTATATCTTCAAGGGTTAAGTGAAGTTTCCTAGACATTTTTATTATTTGAAGGCCTTCTGTTTTGGATTTTGGGGTAATATACAAGACATTTTGTACTAGGGGCTAAAGTTGTGGCTTCCATACTAATGTTTGTGATAGTTTCTGGTATTCTCATGGTTCTTTTCCTGAACATATCAGTTAGATTTTGTGAAAGTATTTAGATGTTTGGTAAATATTGTTATAGTTGTGTTGTGTTTTTTACCCAAATGGTTGATATCCATACCAAATTTGCTGGAGATAAGGAGATTCTAGAAAAGCTATAGAAAGAGTTTGATGTCTAAACCAAATATTTCTCTCATGTATTGACCATGCTTTATTCCTTGGCAATATCATTGTCAACATCAACAACCTCCACCATTGCTAACTCTCTGACTCTGTCTTTCTCTTACTTGTTTTTAGAAAAAAGAAAGAGAATATTATCTCTAGCTATCAAAGCTTGTTGAATGAAAGCAAAGTCTCAATCTTCCTCAGACACAAAGGTAGAGAGAGAAAAAGTGTGAATTGGAAGACAAAAATAACAGCAACCCAAATAAGGGGTTTCTTAAAAACCTAGCAAAATTCATGTTTTCTCTAGGTCCTCAACAGAAACTATTGTTTTATGCAAACATTTATTTTGGTTTCTTGAGCTTATTTGAGGAATGTTTTTTTCTTAGTAATATGGGTTCAATTATGTAGGAAAAGAATTAAAAAAAATGGCTTTGTTTAGAAAGTTTTTCTATAGAAAACCACCTGATGGGCTTTTAGAGATCTCTAAAAGGGTTTATGGTATGCTTTAAATTTTGATTAATTTACAAACTTTATGGTTAAAATTTGATGGGTTTTGGTTCATTTGTGATTTGAATTTCTTGCATTGATATTGGTAGGTAATTGATCCTGAAAGTCTCTTTCTTTTATGATGATATCATGAGGACTTGGTTTTGCCATTTGGTAAACCAGAAGGAAAAATGCAGAACACAGATAAGAGCTTTGATGTCTAAACCAAAAATTGCTCTCATGTCATGACCATGTTAGTTTTTTACCTTTTCTTTATGTACTTTGCAACAAGCCCTCCATGCTAACTTTCATTAAAAAAAAACATCTTACATCTCACAGTTATTCATTCTTATTTAGTAAGGTCAGCGCCAACCATCTAATAATTTGCTTATATTTTGGCTAGCAATATGTCATGTTGTTAAACAAAAAATTCAGATTTTATGCTCTAGTGCTATACTAGGATTGAAGCTTTATGGCTTTGGAATTGACCACGATTTCTTCTATGATTTAATGCTTTGAAACAACTCCAACGGATGATGTCTTATGTATATCTGTACATTTTCCTTTCTGTTTGTATACAATATGCTTATTTCATCTTTATTATCTCTGCAACCAAAAATGTAGGATTCAACCTTTGTTGCACACACGTGGTTGCTTTATGTTTTGGGGGAAGAGAGAAAAAATGGTTGTTGACTCTCTTCATTGAGGATAAATTACAGGGAAAAAAAAAAGGAATTAGAATGGGTGAGAGATTGGGTCTGTTGATTAAGCATTTTCACCATTTCGCATTGACCCTTAGATTTCTCATGTGTCTATAGATTTGACATGGATTCAACATAAGAGGTGAGAAGGTTGACTGTTATTTTATGAGGAATTAATAAGGAATCATTTTAAGTCTTTTTTGTTTGTGTTAAAAAAATAAAAAAGATGTTCCACTGACAAGTTTTCTCGCGAGCTTTTTCTTATCGGCTTGAAATCAAGCGAGCTCAATGTTTCATATGCTAATTGGAACATTTTTTGTCTCTTATTTTTAAACCATTGCTTGTTGTTATTGCTCTTACATAAACAATTGCTTAGCTGCATAATCTAAAACTCATGTCACCATCTTACTCCTCTACCCAGGAATCAGCCTCACAACTTCTTTTTAAATTTCGCCATCGAGACTAGAAGAGGCAACGCCTGCTGCAAAGTGCCAATGGACATTCCCACCTTCCAGCACACATGTTATTTAACTTTTTCAGACTCCATCTGCACTTTATAAACCGTGATTTGCTGTTGTTTTCTGGCTCCTTTTCATGCTTAAGTAGGGCTTAGCTACTGTAAAAATGTGATAGTCCTGTTTAGAACAATTTTGCATTTTCATTCAAATCTTGCCATTTGCACCTAATAAACCTGATCATTTTTTTTCTATAATGTGATTGCATGTTTAGTGCTAACATCCTTATTGACATTCCACAAGGCCAAAAAATTCCACAAGGCCACTTTCATATTTTCGTTTGAGAAAATAATTTTTGTTAACTCTTTTTCATGAGAATAAAATTAGCTGTGGCCATTGTTTTACCCTGCATTGAAGTTAGTTCGAGAAACAAGCATGGTTGTCCCATATTACTTTGTTTGCTTTTTGAAAAAAGAAATTGGTGATAAAAATATGTTGTGTAAAAACATGCTTAGCCAGTTGCCTACAGTCTCACACCATGTTGGTTGCTTTCTTACATGATGCATTTTCATTGTTGTTTCATTCATTTTGATTTCAAGTCTGCATGCTATCATTACTCCTGCCAGTTTCTTTTCACTGCTGCAACAACCATGGTTGAGTTAGGACTTCTGTTTATGCATGCTGTCAACATTAATTATCTACACGAGGATATATTGTTTTCATATTCATATGTTTCTTGTTTTGCTTTGCTTTTCCAGGTTATCATGATGTTGCTTGCTTTGTTTCCTCCAGTTTTTTTCTTTCCAAACCCTTAATTTGGTATTTGATCAGAGGAACAGTCAACAAGCGGTCATAGCTCTACAAATTGATACATCTTCGTGGAGGTTTATTAGCCCTTTCTTGCTCTTCTCCAAGATCCTTTACCAAGGCCTCTTCTGCAGATTTAGAAGAAGGATGTGCACAACGACAACTTCATTGTCTGTTCCTTTTCTTCCTTTCACAAGCAAGACTTGCGAGGCACGCTAAGGAAATGCTATGTTGTTTAACATCCACTACTGCTGCTTCTAGAACTGTGATCTTCCTAAAACCAATGTATGTTCTGTGCATTTACTGCTCGTTTCGGCCTTTTTCTGGCAATGTTTGTCATATCAACGCATTTTTAATTGACTTCTTCTCTTTCGTTCCAAGCCATTGTCGATGAACTTTCTTTCAGTTGCCTTCCGGTTTCAAGCGATCAAAGTTAATGAACGATTCAGTGCCCCGCTGCATAGCGCAGGCACATATACTGAATTCCTAGAGTCAGATTGATTTTGTGTTTTAAAAAGATTTAAAAAAAATTTATTTTGTTTTTTTTTAAAATTAATATTTTTTTAATGTTTTTAAATTATTTTAATATTCTGATGTCAAAAATAATTTTTAAAAAATAAAAAATATATTATTTTGATGTATTTTCGAGTAAGAAATTATTTTAAAAAATAATTACTATCACATTCTTATACACAGTCCTAATTCATTTGAGATAGTCATAGTCAACTAGTACATGTATAATTGAAGCTTGTGAAGGGGGAAAAAAGATTTTGAAATTAATTTAGACTTTTTAAAGGTCTTTTATTTTTTTTTGAGGAACAATTGATTTATAACTCGTAGCCTAAGCAAAATTGCATCATAAGTGAACAGAAAACAAATATTGATTAAACACAAAAGATTATGAAAAATCAAGATAGAAAATTTATGGGGAAAAAAAAAGAGGGAAAGGGGGGAATCTCTCATAATAGAACATAATATTATAATGAAAAAAAATGTACTTTCTTGATTCTAATATAAAAAAATTAAGATAGAAAATTGAAAAAATAAAAGGAAAAAAAACAAAATCTTGTTATGATATTATAAAGAAAAAGTAATTCAGAAAATAATATATCATGATAATATGAGAAAACACAATCACAATCAAATAAAAATATATTTTATTTTATTTTATTTTATTTTTGTTACCAAACATTTATAAACACGATATAGTAACTATACACGCTATCAAATACCACATTGCAACATGTCACAAGAATACTAAATAAATCCTAAATAGTAATTTATTATATTATTAATGATATTTTTCAATATGAGATATTAATTTCAAGAGTTTTTCAGTGGCTATTATATTAGCAATTATAGAACTCGAACTTGAGATCACAAGGAGAGCAAACTTCTTGATCGCAAACTCTTATCACTAGACCATCTACTAGATAGCTTTCCTTTTTATTTTCAAGCACAATTCTACATTGTTTTATGATTGTTGCTAACCTAATATTCTTCGTTTTTTAACAGATGTTTTCTATGACTTTTCAATTCCTTCAACTATCATTTATTTGCTTTTATATGTTTTTTTTATTATTATATCATTTTAATTTATAATTTTACTTAATTTGTTCAGCTATGACAAACATAATCATAAGATTCCAAAGCAGATATTTTTTTTTTTTTTAATTAGAAGCCTTCGATTGGGAAAATCATGAAAATAAAGATAATTAGATAAAAAATAAAAGTATGTAAAATAAAAAAATAACTAAAGTATAAATATTTGATTAGAAATAGAATATAATGTTCATCCATACTTGGCGTACATGTCAACATACTGATGTGTCAATCTAACGATTTAATCAGTAAATATACAACAATAACACTTGATTATATAAAAATTAAAAGTTCCCACACTAAAATAACAAAAATAAAGTTGGTCCACTTAAATAGAAATTACAAAGTTGAATCTCTTTGTAGTTTACCTGGAAAAAGAAAAAAGAAAGAAGAAGAAGAAAGAATAAACACAGGCGTATTCTTGGAAATGATATTACTCCATGTGTAGTGTTTTTAAGGTCTATGAACAATGGTCAAGAATGCCTTCTTGCAATAGAGTGGTCTAATTCAATGCAAAGGCAACACAAAAAAAATATACAGAAAAAGGGTAATTATTAATTATCGACAAGACATTTGTGGCTAAATTGTTGTAGCTACACTTACAAAATATTAGTAACTGAAATATTTTATTTTTTTATTAAGGTTTTCTTTTTTGAATTCAACTTTCAATAACCTAATCTTCTTCTTATTTTATTTAATTTTATTCTTGAATATTAAATTATTTTGAAAAATTTGTTTTATTTTTTTTGTTTTATTTTCTTTTTGTTTAGTTAAATACTGGTCTCGTGGACTTTTTTTTTCTTTTTAATTTCAACATTTAACATTAGATTTATTGAAAATAGAGTTTCATATTTTTTTTTAATTTGTTTTCTATAAATTCATCTTGATATTATGATCAAGATGACATGTTTAACATATTAATCTGAGTTGACATTGATCTTTTTCTTCAACTCTCTTCTTTAATTGATTTTTTTTCCTATTTAATCTTTAAACATTGAGTTGGTTGGAAATTATTTTCATAATTTTTCTTGATTTATTTTCTTTTGGGTTATCCCGATTTTATGACTCGGGTCACAAGTTTAGCAGGTTGACTTTGATAAATTTTTTGTCCTTTTTTAATTGAATTTTTTTTCAATTAGGCTTCCTAATTTTCTTGTTTTTTATAGGGTTATCTTGACTGCATGACCTGGATCGTGGGTTTGGCAGATTATCTTGGGTTGGCAGGGTTCATATTTCTTAGGTCTTTTTTTAATTTAATTTTTTTTTCAATTTTACCCTCCAACAATTCAATATTTTTATATTTATTTTTTATTTTTTTAATTTCATTCTTTGATATTAAATTATTTGGAAATTAAGCTTCTTGATTTTTTTTAATTTGCTCTCTGCAAAGTTATCTTGGTCTCATATATTTAGTTTTTTTTCTCTATTTTAACCTTCAACATTAGATATGTTGGAAATGGAGCTTCATAATTTTTTTTATTTACTTTTTATCAATATATCCCAGTCTCATGACCTAGGTTGCGGGTTTAACAAGTTAGCCCGAGTTGACTTGGGTTGTTTTTTTGAGATCTTTTTTTAATTGATTTTTTTTTCAATTTCATCACTCAACATTGAATTGATTGGAAATTAGGCTTTGTAATTGTTTTTTATTCTCTTTCTATACTTTATCCTAATATCATTACTTGGGTCACGGGTTGACTTAATTCATATTTTTTTTGTTCTTTTTTAATTGAATATTTTCTTTTTAATATAACCATTCAGCAACTCAAGCCTCTTTTTTATTTAGTTATTTTTTTTAATTTTATCATTTAATATTAGGTTATTTAGAAATTGAGCTTTATAATATATATTTTTTCTAATTTTATTTCTATGAAGTTATCACAATTTTATAGATTTTTTTTTCTGAATTTCAACCTTTAATATTGGATCTATTAGAAATGGAGCTTTGTAATTTTTTTTATTTGCTTTCTATCAAGTTATCTGATGTCATTACCTGGATCGTGAGTTTGATAGGTTAAGCTAGATTAACTTGGGTAGTTTTCTGTCATTTTTTAAAATTATTTTTTTCAAGTTTGTCCTTCAACATTTAGTTGATTAAGAATTATCCTTCATAATTTATTTTGATTCACTTTCTATAAAATTATCATGGTCTCATAATCCAGGTTGCATATTTAATAAGTTAAATTGGGTCAATTTAATATGCTATCGTTTCAATATTTAAAAAAATATCATTCAATATATCATTATATCAATATTTAAAACAAATGTCGTTCAATACACATCACATTTTGAGTTAATAATTAAACTTTTTTAATTAAAAAATACACTAACAACATTAATTTTTTATTTTAAAAAAATTAATTTAAACCGCAGCTCAACACAAGAAAATAAAATAATCTAGTGTCATTCTTAGAAACCAAGCGTATTCGCTTTGCAGTATACTATGATTTGCTTTGTAAAACAGTGCTTAAATTTCCTGTTACTAGAAATAATATTTTTTGCACCCATTAATCTTGCTTAATTTTTACTTATTCCTGTACAGATCCTATTGTTCAATTTAGATAATAAAATAATCTAGTGTCATTCTTAGAAACCAAGCGTATTCGCTTGCAGTATACTATGATTTGCTTTGTAAAACAGTGCTTAAATTTCCTGTTACTAGAAATAATATTTTTTGCACCCATTAATCTTGCTTAATTTTTACTTATTCCTGTACAGATCCTATTGTTCAATTTAGATAATTTGCAATCTAGTTATCTTTATAAGATGCAAGTTATAATAGATTATGCATTAAGCACTAATAATCATCACTTATTTCTCTTAAGGTCCAAGAGACCAAATCATGTCTAATATAATATATCATAAATATATTATTTCATATTATAGTGTATCTTAACTTTTCAATTCAAATTATCGAAACTATGAAAATAACATTGGGCTATCTTATTTCAAAGAGATAATGCTAATGGTGAAAAAATACACTAGGTGCACTGAGGACTGCTACAATATGCTTGAATAAAAAATACACCAAGAATTAATTTGATGCTTGATTGTGTAAAATAGAGTTAAATTTTATTAATTTAAAAATTAAAATAATAAGGATTAAATTTTTGTACAGAAACAAAAAAAATAGCCTTGTTTTCTTTTTTTATATGAAAGACTACAATCCCGTCCCTAAAATTTTTTATTTTTTTATCTTTATTATTTTGAGAGTTTCACGTTTCAATTCTCAATAGTATTTATTTTATATTTTAGTTCTTGAAATTTGAAAAGAGAGAGAGGGTCGCTGAAAAATATAAGAGGAAAGATAAAGTGGTCATCAACCACATCTAGCCACTAAAAAATCTCATATTGGTGTCAATGGGTTCCTCTCAACAAGAAGGGTTCATTCAGGTGTTTTTTACAATTAATGTTGATAGAAAAAATAGATTGGAGATCAAGAAATTATGTTTTGTTTTGTTTTGTTTTGTTTAATTTTAGTTTTATATATATATATATATATATATATATATATATATATATATATAAGGGTGTTTTAAGGTTGGAAATGTGTTTATTTGGGTGCTTCTAGTATTTCTTTGATTTTTTAGGTGAAAAATAGTTAAAAATAAATTTTTAAAATTAAAAAACTAGAATGATATTTAGGATGATATTTTTTTCAGCGTGTGAACCTAGCATTACAGGCCCATGCATGCCTAGCTTTCCTTGTCTAGGTCAAACACACAGGCCAACCTCCTAGGCCTAGATTTTAGGCCTTTTCCTATGTCCCTTTAGTTTTTTTTCCTTAAGTTTTTATTCAAATGCGTTATATATAAAATAATTAATATCATATTTAAAGTAGTATTTATTTTTATATATTTATAAATCATATTATAGGTTTTTATAGTAATATTAATGTTTTTTTAATTATTATATACCTAATATGAAAAAAAAAAAACATGTTCATCAATATTCTATAAAAGTAAAATTTCCTTTCTATTGTCTTTTAATAGATTTATTTTTGCATAATTTTATCACATTAACTAATTATTTTCCTTCAATCATTTTAATATTTTTATTAAAAGTTGCTTTTGAAATCATTATATGTTTTTGATGTTTTTAATTAAAAATATTTTGTTGTTAAAATAATTATGAAACACATTAATAACAACCTATTTATTTGATTTGGTTTTTAATGTGATCCTTCTTCTTGATATTAATAGAAATATCTTGTCAAGAGACTTGCCATTAAAGCATTTATGAATTTCTTCCTGCCAAAAACAACAGATCAAGGCCATTAAAAAGATATTTTGAAGTAAAAAATAAATTTAATGAGGTTCTTAGTACATTTCTTGAGGTTTTCAAGGTAAAAAAAGTTTAGAAAATAGACTTTTGAATTCTAAAAACTTAGATCTCAACTTGCCAATTATTTTTAGTGGTCATAATATTAACAAGTCAATGATGCATCATCACCTTTTTTTAAAAGAAGAAGTAGATTGAATGACGTTTCATCCGCTTTTAATAAAAGAAAAAAAGCTAGGCACAAGAACTGGCCTTCCAGAAGCGTCTATGTTTCTTGTATTTGGGTAGAAGCATTGGCCCATCCCTCCAAGCATATACACGTCTGACCTATTTTATTTGGGGCAGATGCGAGTGGCCTTTTTTAAAATATATATTTTTTATTATTTTTTTTTCAAAAAAATCTCTTTAAATAATTTTTTTAAAATAATATTTAAGCGATTATCCAACTATGCCATTTTTTTAAAAGAAGATTGAGACTTTTTTTATTATGATATCGATTACTTTATGAATAATTATGTATTACCCTAATATGAAAAAAAAATTAACATTATTTGTTCAATAATATTTAATGAGAATAAATTATCTATGTTTTTAATTTCTTATTATAAAATATTTATAGAAACCGAACCCTCACCCAGCACACATGAAGAGATGGGAATGAGAAGTATGAAAGATGCCACGAAACTTGGTTAATTATTTGATAAGTCAGAGTAGTTCAATAAAAAATTGATTTAAAAAAATTTCCTCTTACGAGAAATAGATTATTTTGAAATCAAAATCTATCATAAAAAAAAAACTTTAATTACAAGCTAGATAACTCTATTTATAACAGGTAAAAAAATCCTAAATAATATTAAAAAAATAATAAAAGAGTTCTAAATGAAATAGAAAAAATAATCTTAAATCAACTAGGAAACTAATACTATTCCCGCATAATAAATTCTGAACTTTATCGCAGGGCTTTCTTGATGTCCAGTTGACCTGAAATTTTAATCGTATATAAAATAAGACTATTGAAAGCTTTTGGTATAATATAACCCCAATTCAATAGTTGAATTGAAAATTATGTTTGTTAGACTAAAACTGTGCATTAAAAAAAAAAAGCATGTAGCTGTCGAAATTAATTAGTCCATGAAGTAGATGGATCACGCTCCTCTTGTATATAGATTAAATTGACTAAGGTCTGATCATCACTTGTTTAAAATGTAACCTTCTTGAAATTCATCTTGATTTAAATACTCTGAATAAGCCTATTGAATGCATCTTTGAGTTTTTTTGCTCTTGATCTTATAATTGGCTTATACAAAACTTCTAATGGATCATTTAAAATAGTTTAGATTATAACAAATCACTAGTTGATTTCTAATCAAATTTTACAATCTCATCTAGAACAAATAAAATTAGGGGCAAATCCCAATTTACCATCCAACTTTTGAGTAGTCTCAATTATATTTTTAAATTATTTTTCGTATCAATTATACTATCAAATAATTTTTGTTTTTCAAGTGAACTACTCTCGTAAATATAATTAATAAAATTATTAATCATCTGCGTGCTTCTCACGTGCTCCTTATTTGAAGAGGAAATTGGAGGAAAAAAGCATGTAGCTGTCGAAATTAATTAGTCCATGAAGTAGATGGATCACGCTCCTCTTGTATATAGATTAAATTGACTAAGGTCCGATCATCACTTGTTTAAAATGTAACCTTCTTGAAATTCATCTTGATTTAAATACTCTGAATAAGCCTATTGAATGCATCTTTGAGTTTTTTTGCTCTTGATCTTATAATTGGCTTATACAAAACTTCTAATGGATCATTTAAAATAGTTTAGATTATAACAAATCACTAGTTGATTTCTAATCAAATTTTACAATCTCATCTAGAACAAATAAAATTAGGGGCAAATCCCAATTTACCATCCAACTTTTGAGTAGTCTCAATTATATTTTTAAATTATTTTTCGTATCAATTATACTATCAAATAATTTTTGTTTTTCAAGTGAACTACTCTCGTAAATATAATTAATAAAATTATTAATCATCTGCGTGCTTCTCACGTGCTCCTTATTTGAAGAGGAAATTGGAGGAAAATTTCCTTTCAATTCCTATGCAAGATGAGTCACGTGCTTCACGTGACATCAAAATCTAAAATCTAATTTTTTTTTTCTGTATTTTAGTGATAGCCTCCATGAGAAAATGAATTTTATGACTAGAAGGTGGATCTCCATTAAGAAAGTGATTAGAAACATATTTAACATAAAGATGAGAAAAGAGATTTTTCTCCAAACATATTTAACCATTTATTTTCCAAGAGGGGACCTCCCCATCCCTTTTTATCTGACCACACTTTTTTTCACGATCTTTTTCTACTATAGTTGTTCTAGAACACATAACAAAGTAAAAATAACTTAGAATTGATGCACACAACAAACAATAACTTGAGATTGTTGGGCTTTGATATCAATTTGTAATAACATAAGAAAACAAATTAATGGTAGGAGTAGGGTATAACATAAGAACCCTAATTTGTAGTTTTATTGCTAAAGAGAAAAATCTATAATGGTTGGCCTTTTTAAGAGGTTTAGATCTTAAATAAGTTCAAAAATCAACATAAATAAACTAGAAAATCTAAAAATAAAGAAAAAAATAATAAAAATCCTAAATAAACTAGAAGAAATAAAATTACCAATATTTAATTTTCTAAACTAAATAAAAAAAAATCACCATAAAAAATATTTTCCTAAACTAAATAGAAAATAATAATAACTAAGAAAAATGATTTCTCTAGAAATTCTCAAGCATCACCTTTTTTTCAACTCTTCTAAATTGTTCCCTTTGTTTCCTTCCAACCAACAAAATAATCTAATTAAAGATAAATGTTTAGTTTTTTTTATCCTCTCCTCATTTTTCTTTCTCTGCTAATTGGCAAAGCCTAAAGATAATTTCATTTTCAACCTTCGGTCCGACCTAGTAGATTGATCTAAGATCTAGGTGATCCAGGGTCTTGATCGGGTTTTAAATAGGCAAAATTCAGACTTGCAATTGACCTGGTCAAACCCCTACGATCTACCAAGTGAACACATAACCTGATTGATCTGGCATAATCCAAGTGAGACCCAACTTTTTTTCTTTACATTTTCTTAAATAACCTAAAAATTGTAAAATTAATTTATGAATACTTAGCTCTATATATATTTTTTATAACCTACATTCATATGAAATATTTCTTGACCTTTTGATATGGGATATTTATAAACAGCCTACATCCACATCAACATACATTTATATGAATTTATTTTTAACTTTTACACGTGGGATAACTATGTATAATCTATTTCGTACGAAGTGTTTCTTAATTTTTTTATGAGATAATTATATAACCTAAATCAACCTGAGTTGTTTTTTTAATAATTTTATATAAATTATTAAAATTTTAAATATTTTTTTAATTTTTTATTCAACTTGTAATTCAGACCCAGGTACTACTTGCCCATTCCATGTGTAATAACTATGCTCGCAGCAGTCCTTACTTTCGAAACAAAAATAATAAATAAATTACATGAGCATTCTATTTTAAAAAAAAAAATTTAGCAAAAACATTAGAAAAAAAGAGAAGAGAAACCCAAATTAAATATCAGAGAGAAAAACCAAATCTGCCATTTGTCAAAGCAAAACGAACAAACTACGAAAACAGAAGCAAATAAAAAAAAAAACCCTTAAAAATAAAAAGCAAAGGGAAAATTTCAACAGTGATAAGTGAATGAGTGAGAATCATGTGATGTGATCCACCTCCACCACTCTCCTTAACTTTGAATCAAAATAAGCCATAATAGCAATACTAATAAATTTTTCCACCTACAACAAACCACCCTCTTCTCCTCTCTCCCTTTGTCTTTTGTCTTTTGTTTTTTTTTTGGTCTTTTGTTTTTTGTTTTTTATTCACTTTCAGTCTCTCACTCCTCTTTACTTCAACTGCTAATATTTTTGTTCTTTTTCTGGGAGAGAAAAGCTTTGTTTGTTTGCATCAATGGCTTCAAGCGCTTCAAGGTTTATCAAGTGTGTTACTGTCGGAGATGGGGCTGTAGGCAAGACCTGTATGCTTATATGTTACACAAGTAACAAGTTCCCTACTGTATGTTCTTTGGTCAATTAAATGACCCATCTAACTATCTCACCTCAGCTGTGCTTTATAATTTATGGTTTTTTTGGGTGATTTAATGTGTTTTTGCATCTGGGTTTTGCTGCTTTTGTTTTTAGCTCTATTTTTATTTTAGTCTCAGTATCTCTCAAATCCTTTAGCTTCTGGGTTTTGCTACAAGGATAAAGTTAGTCTTTTTTAGTTTCTGTTTTAAGATAGTGATCTTGTGTTTAGCAGATTTTAGTTTTTTAGGCTTAATATTTTATCTCCATTTGAAAGTTTCTTGCTTTCTGCTGTTGGTTTTGTTCTTTCATTCAAATAAACATAAAAAATCAAGTTTCTTGCTTAATAAGTGCTATTGTCCCGTTTTAGGCTTCATTTATTTTGTCCTCATTTGAAAGTTTCTTGCCTTTTGCGGTTGATTTTATTCATTCATGCAAATGAACAGTAAATGTTATTGATGATTTTTTTTAGGATTATATACCTACAGTGTTCGATAATTTCAGTGCAAATGTGGCAGTTGAAGGAACCACTGTAAACTTAGGCCTCTGGGACACAGCTGGTATGATTATTTGGTTCGCTGCATGTTTTCTTTTTAATCTTTTTTTTCCATAATTGTGCCTTCTTTTTTTCTGGAAACAGTTTTGCCAAATTAGGCAACTTTTATGATTCATTTGTTTCATTGACTTCCATAGGGCAAGAGGATTACAATAGATTAAGGCCCTTGAGCTACAGAGGTGCAGATGTCTTTGTCTTAGCTTTCTCACTAGTTAGTCGGGCTAGCTATGAAAATGTACTTAAAAAGGTGCAGCCTTTTTTCCAAATTGTTATCTTCTTAACTTTCTCTTTTCTTTTTTCTTTTATACTCGTTGTATATCAGTTTCAAATATGAGATTGTTTATCCAGTGGATTCCAGAGCTTCAGCACTATGCCCCTGGAGTTCCAGTAGTACTGGTTGGTACCAAATTGGGTAAGTCTGCTAGCATCCATCATCATTTTTTCATCCAATTCAATGCTGGTTATTGTTCTTTTCTTGGTATTGATCTTGTCAATGCTGTTATGTCTAGGTTATACTGGTTAATATTTGCATCACAGTTGTTTATTGCATATTGCTTAATAGGTGAATGGTATATCTTCTTATTCAGAACTTGGTGAGCTCACCGAAGGCAATTTTGAGATATAAGCAGACTAAAATAAGGACTTGTTCATATTCCAAGTCAAAACTACTTGGCAATGAGGCCATTGATGCATTTTGGTTCATTAAGATGTTGAAAGTAAATAATGAGTTTCCTCTTGTAGTTTTCAGTTTTATTTGATATATTTTCTGAAGCCTTTTCATCATTCAAGCTTGAAATTCAATGGATGAATCTATAACAGTCACAAATTTGGGCAGACTTTCTATGTGTGTGTGTCAACATCACCTTTCCAATGGAAAGTGTTGCCCAATTTTGCAGATTTAAACTTTCAGGTTTTTGAGTAAGTAGGAGATAAATTTTAGGAAAGGAATTATAAATAGACCAATGGGTTCTTAGTTTAATGGTACTCATGCAAAGCTAGAGGAGTGAGGTCTCAAGTTTGGTTTTCATCCATTGGTAATCTAAAAAAAACAAAGGTGAAGTTTTGGAAAGAAATTGAAAAGTGATGACCAAGGCATATAAAGGTTATTTTTGCTATTAATATATGGATTTTGTAATAGGAAATCTTTGAAAAACCCTAATCCCAACTGAGATATTTCTGTCATGTTCAATCCTTTCTCTTCTTAAACTCAGTCCTCTTTGTTTGCATAATTCTTCCCACATAACCAAGTGAATTTTCCCTTCCCTGGTTAGTAGCATTAGATGCTTGATTGAGATGGGTTTGATGATTGAGGGTCTGTTGTGTGATCAGAAAATTGTTCAGGTAAGTTCTCTCAAGGTTGGAATACTTGATGAAATTTAAAAGTAAGGAAATTAATCCATTCTTTGTTAATATTGTTCTATCAACTTGCTTGCGGATACATTGCAATTTACATTCTATAGTGTATCCATTCTTTATGCTATTCCATAACATTTAATCTCTTGAGAGGGAGAGTTGTTCAACCACCTTATTGGATTGCAAAAAGTGTCAAAGTTAGTAATCTTTTTTTTTCTTTTTTCCTTTTTTGCAAACTAGTGATGATCATTGATTGCCTGTAAAAAAATGAACAAGAAAAGAAACAAGAATATTGTTAGCTCTTGCAAATAATGACTTCTTTTCTTTTATCCTTCCAAACTGATGGTGGTCATTGCTTTCTGAAAAAAATGAATAAGAAAAAAAATGATCACTCTTGCAAATAAAGGCCTTATGGGCGTGTGTGCCCGTGCTTTTTTGTCAAACTAATGGCAATCTTTGCTTTTCTGAAAGAAAAAAAGAACAAGAAAAGGAAAAAATATTGGTCATTCTTGCAAATAAGGACCATGTGCATGCCTTTAGGGCACTTAGAAAATGAGTTTGGTTGTAACCAACTTAAAGTCTCCTTTTGGGGTTAAGAAAAAATATTGGTCATTATCGCAAATAAGGATCATGTGCATGCCTTTAGGGCGCTTAAAAAATGAGTTTGGTTGTTACCAACTTAAAGTCTCCTGCAGGATTAAGGATCATGTGCATGCCTTTAGGGCGCTTAAAAAATGAGTTTGGTTGTTACCAACTTAAAGTCTCCTGCAGGATTAAGGAAGGATTTATAGATTATTTCTGTATCATTGTATTCTGTACAGAATTGAGAAATTTTTTCCCTCCTTTGGACATTTTGTATAATAAACCTAACTGGAACTTAATTTTGTGGGACAACATAACTGCTGTCAAGTCAAGGGCATAGCTTTTTCTTTTTTGTTCTTTGTGATTCCTTCCCTCTCCATTGTTCCTTTTGTCTTTTCACTGGCTTAATGTGAATGATTGTCATATGATAAACATTATCTATTTTTTTTTTTAAAAAAGTTACTTACAATTTCATACTACTTTTTACAAGTCACTTGTATGATTATGTCATACTTCATTGCACTCATTATTTTATTAATCTCACTTATGAATAGCATAATTCTTGCTTTTTGTCAGGAAGGATATCAGTCCAAGTTCCCTGACCAAATAAGAACTCTGTTCTCTTTGATGTAAAATGAAATTGTATTGCCTTTCATGTCCTTGAGAGTTCTAGATTATGTGCAAACTGATTGGCATGAGCCTAGCCATCCATACTGCTTTTCATAATCCATGATGTTTCACAGATAATTTTGTGCTCTTATGTTTCATGAATCCTTCTGCTGGGAACTGTTGACCAATTACATGAGCTTTATTGACATTTAACATTTATATTGCGGTGATTAGCTTTGTGAAGCACCTTAGATGTGAATCTAATGAATGGTTTAAAACGGACATGTAGATCTTCGTGAGGATAAGCATTATTTGGCTGATCACCCTGGATTGGTGCCTGTGACCATGGCACAGGTGCAGTTTCTATTCAATGGTTGTTTATATTTTTTCTTGGTCTTCATGTGATCAACTTTTTTTAATGATATCGGTTATTCTATGAATAGGGAGAGGAACTCCGAAAACAGATTGGTGCAGCATATTACATCGAGTGTAGTTCAAAAACTCAGCAGGTATGTAATAATTTGGCAATATGTTGAATTGTATTGAGTACCTGTGTATACTATCCATGAAATTGACCACCCAGCTAATGTTTATTGGATGAATTGATCATAGAAAGTTAAATCTTCTAGAGAAAAGGAGGTAAAAAAACTGCCAAAAGTCTTACCTCTGCAACTGTATGCAGTGGTATTCTCCTGAATTAATCTGAGTGCAAATTTCAGGTTTCCCTCTCCCCGCAAATGCTTGGCAAAACTGATTTTCCTCTTATGAAAATTTTATCAATGGGCTCTGTGCTATTTGGCATACATCCTGACTGTGTGACAGTCCTAAAGTAATATATTGCAGGCTAAGTTTACTATTATCATATAAGAATCTTGCCCTGCCACTATTGCATTTAGGACGACCTTTTCTAATTGTTCCTTGCAGGCATTAGATCACTTATATTATCATGTTGTAAATGACTTTTTTCATGCTATTGCAGAATGTCAAAGCAGTTTTTGATGCTGCAATAAAAGTAGTTATCAAACCAGCACAGAAACAAAAAGAGAGGAAGAAAAAGCCGCGCCGAGGGTGCCTGTTGTCAGTACCATCATTTTCTGCACTTTTAAGAGTTTTTTTTTAGAAAGATATGCAAAGTTTTCTGATCTCATATCCTCTTGACATATGGATCTTGCAAATTATCTTGGTGTCACTTATGTTTGGGTTTCCTTTATAAATGTTTTCATAGGCTTCTCTGATTTTTTTTTTTGTTTCCCTATCCCTTTTTTCAGAGCTACCGCCACCACTTGTGTAATCATGTCAAACTAAATGGAAACATTTTATAATTTTTAGACTAATAGTTCACAGGCACCTGCAGTCATTTCTATCAAATGTAAATAGTATTCCTTTTTCATGTACAAGATTAAGCAGTTGGCATCTTAGTTGTAGTGGCTAAGTGTTTCTTTAATCAGTGGAAAAGGAGTGCGGAGACATGGGTTTTTTGGATGCTAAGGAATATCCTAGGCCTGGGTCCCTTGAGTTGGTAAAAGCGACCATCTAAATTACATATGTATGAGAAGATAGAATTGGAAGACTAAGTTCAAACTGAATGTCCCAAGGATGTTGAGTAGTGGTTGTGAATACGTGTACTGAAATATGTATATATTGAAATGACATATATATAGAAAATAGTGTTGAGATGTAATATGGAAGGGACAACGTGAAGGAAGTCTCATGGATATTTACTGGTTCATATGGGAATACAAGGGTTCTAAATTTCTAATATGTTTATTGATATAGAATTTGTGGAGACAGAGACCGTGCCATTTATTAGCTTTCTTTTTGACTTGGCCTTGATGCCTCTGTGTTAGAAACATAAGTTGATTTCTGGGAGCATAAGCCATAAGATATTGACACCAGGTAAATAGGCGATCTTCCCTCACCGAAATAATACAATGCAACAGTTACTAACTGTGTTTGTGAGTAGCATTTTTTTTTGTCACGTGTACACTTGTCATAGAGAGAGCATGGAGAATGAGCAGATCTTGTTATGTTACATATATTAGACATGACCTTATGCCCTGCTCACAGCTAGCTAAATGTCTTTTGTGATCGAGTTTGCCATTGTTGCAATAGCCAGCTGTTTCTCCTCACAATGCATACAGGTCCCATTGTAGAATGATAGAGCAATGGAGTTATTAGAATGATGTCTCGGTCAATTGTCATTAACTTGTCTTCATATCTAAGATGTTATTTGATGGGCACTCCCTCAGAGATAACTACTGAAGAAGAGGTCCCTTCATGGTGGTATTTTACATGCACTGAATGTTCTGTTGAAGGTCTTTTGCCTGCCTCATCTGGCTGCTTCCATTTAAATCTTATCTGTTTTACTTGCTTGTGCTATTCAGAAACAGAGCTTCTCTCATTCTTTTTGCATTATTCCTTGAAACGCAGAAATGTCTTTTGCGGGAGGAGGCTTCTGTGTCTCGAATGAAGAAACCCCTCATCTCCAAGGTGGTTACTCTTTGGCATAACTGTGGCACTACACTGCTCGGATATACCTCAAGATGTTGGGTCCTGCGAATTTGATTTTGAATGCGGCATAGCTCCTTGCTAAAGGTCGCGCTCTCCAATTTCAGTGGAAAACATTCATTCAGTACTAATCTATACTTTGTAATTCATTGTATAAAGTGGAGCTCAGCTGGCTTTGTTTCAAGTTTTTATTGTTCATGGTATATTTCCTGACCTTTTGGTTTAACACTAGTAAAACATGATTTGTTTTTCCTTCTGCAAGCTGATTTCTCTCTTTACTTTTTACAAGCTGGTTGTTATGAATCCAAAAGAAAACCTAAAAGACGACCGTATTCAGGGTGATACTTAAATGCCTTTACTGGCTTATTGCCCATCGGTATTTTGCCCTTAGATCCATGAACAAAGATGATGTTGAGGTTGCAACCTGATTCATAAGGAGGGTGATGTACCCAGGAAACAGAAAAGATTAGGCATTCCAGACCCCACCAAGATTTTAATCATGGCAGACAAAGCTTGGTGTGAACCAGTCTCACCCGTCGCCATTAAATCGAGTGCCCATAATACAGAAAAATGGAGATAAAAAGAACCATCCTATAAAGCCTCTGCCGACCATACAAAACACCGAGAAATCTTGAACTGCAACAGCAGCTATCTGTGGAAAGGATTTCTTATTCTCGAAGCTAATTCCAAGTTCCAACACCAAAACAATAACAGCACAATTCAAAGGCCAATTTTAAGAGATGATAGCAGGTGTTATATCGGTGATCAAATAGAGGACAGAAATGGGAGAATGTCATGAACAAACCTAGATTAATTTAGAGTTCATTCACCCTTTGGCGAAGATGGTAGCAAAGTTGGGTAGAAATTGGCGTGTAGGAAATAATCTACACCAGGTTAAAAAAAATAGAATAAATTAAAAGGAATACAGCATCCAACCATTGTCAACTAAACCACATGCCAGTGCAAGAAAGGCTTCAGCACCAAAATTCACGGACCACTCTGCTTATATGTATGTGATTAACGAGAGAATGAAAAGATAAATGAAGAAAGATTCCTTAACAACAAAGCACGTACAAAAGGGCTTCTGCTTAAAGCAGTTTACTAATCCAATCACCATTCATTCTCAAAATGGTTGGAAAAGGAAGGATGGTTTTGCACCCAGCAGTATAAATTGTCGTTGCACTGGACAACAGTATGGACACCAATTTCGAATGTCTGGGCAACACAGTCACAGAATGCACGCTTTCCATTGGTTAAAATATCTACAAAGAGGAAAGTGAACTGCAGCCACCCAGTTCAAATTCAAGGAAATAACAGCTCAACAACCCCGGACAGATTTCTTGTAAGGCGCAATGGGTAAAGCGACAGGTTGGGGGTCGGAGACTGAACATCAAATAACTCACTTACCACCCATCCTTGAGATCACAAGTTAGACGATCTTTTGTAGTTAGCCAACATCCATCCAGGAGAACTGTAATTGAAAACACAACGAAAGCAGAAACAAAATTACTTGACCTGTGAGCAGGAACTTAAGTGCAACTCATGCCCAACAGAAAGCAAGTTAAAGTGGGTTTCCCCCTCTCCTTGATCACGAAAGAAAAGGCAATACCACAGCTACCTTATAGATAATTCATCAAATTAAGGTCAAGGTGAAACACAGAGAGAACATGACAAAAACTTACAGGTGGATCACTGGGTTGTCATTATTCATCATTAGTATCTACTGCCATGAGGATTGCTTATAACCTTCCCATCCACCCTCTGGCTCCTTCCGCTTCAAAACACCTCCGCTGGTCACTTGATACATCCTCGATTGCTCCTCTGTAAGGACCTGTGAACTGGCAACAGATAGTTGCCTCGATGCAAGAGCTGAGGTCTCATCTCTACTTTCAATGTCTGGGCCTAAAGGCCCAGCATTGAGATCTAGACCCTGTCTTCCCCATTTCCTACTGCTCTCCACAGCACCATTATTGTTATTGTTACTGTCTGGGAAGTTAACAGCATAAGAAGGCCTTGGATAATGAGACGAGACTGCACCTAATACTTGAGAGGGTACTGTCGGAAAGCAAAGTCTCCCACCAGACGGTGAATCCACATACGATGCTGAACCACCAGAAAATGTTGCTGAGGTAAGAGGAAAGTTGGTCCCAAAAGGAAAGACAGGATACTGGAAAGGAGGAGATGGAAATGGCACTGCCGGAGAAGACGACAACACTGCTCCCCTGTAGACATCAGTATTAAATGGGATGCTGCCAGTAGAGGACGCCAACATCCTCTGAGGCCCACCAGTTGCAACTACTGGGAAAGGCTGCTCTCCTCTATCATGCAAGATAGATTGGATTGTGACAGCAGGATAAGGATTTCCTTGAGGAAACCAGGAGGGGAAGTTTCCAATTTCCGTACTGTTCATCCGAAGGTTAGAAATGAGTGGTTGAGATGGCACAATGTTTCGGGTATGCTGGCCAAGTGGTGATGGTTCAGCACTCACCTCATCAACAAGAGGGCCATCATTCAAATCAAAGTCTCTGCAACCACCAACCTTTCCATTTAGAAAACCACCAGATGATTTGGCGGGATGAAGTGGGGCATCCAGCCTCCGGCCAATGCTTGTTAAGTGATTACCAATATCACTAGCTTCATCTGCTCTATTCAAATCAAAATCAAGTCCCCCCGAGCTTCGAACAGATATCGAACCCATCAGTGCATCACGTGCACAATCATTATTCTTTGCAAGGTCAGAAACAGAAACTGTCTCCTGAGCAGAACTTCGTGAAGCCAAATCCTCGAGGATTCTTTCATCAGGAACATTCAAGTCAATATCTAACAGGGGGCGACCAGGCTTGGAAACCATTGCATCAGGTAGTGAGATATTAGCTGTACCTAATGGAATCTCCAAAGCTTTTCTAGGCTCAGCTGGCCGAAATGCACTTGTGGCTGCCGATCCCTTCCAACCAAGCTCCTGTCTACTCTTCAGTAGATCCTCTGGTGGAACAAAGGACCCTTTTGCAGCGGCAGCTACTGTAATGGAAGCAGGAAGCCCACTAGACACGGAAGAAACAGGTAAGGGAAAAGGGCTAATTAGCTGAATCGCAGAAGAGCATCCAGGTGCTCTCAAATCACTTGACTCCCCATATTTCCCATCATCAGAAATAAAGCCTTCATTCAGATCAAATTCAACTTTTGCTTCCAGATCCGATCCCCCTGTAGCAGATAAAGAAGAAGCAGCAGCAGGGGCAGACATACATTCCTCTGTTTCATCAGCTCCAGTGCCAGCCAAATTTGACCTTGTTGACACTACTAGTTCTGGTGCCTGAACAAGTGTGGGTGCTGCCTTGTGAGCAGCTGGTCTGGCACTACATTGCTCATTGACCTGAATGCCTCCCAAGCTCTCCACCTTGCACTCACCTTCATAATCAGTTGTGCCTGAGGCTGCATTACATTCATGTTCAATTTTATTTTTCTCAGTAGAATGACTCCTACCATCTGTTTCACCAGCCTTCACATCATGCATGTTTTCAGAAACCACATCCTTGCCAGAACTAGAAGGTTCACGCACTTCATCATTGGTTCCTTTTGCAAAATCAGACTGCAACATAGCAGGTGGTTTTGGCTCATCCCCAATAGAAACATCCAGCTCTTTATTCATTTTTTTCTTGTTCTCACCATCAGTCTCTACAGGATGGTTTGTTGATGATACATCAATTGCATCAGTCCCATCTTGCACTCCTGTATTGTTGATCTCATTTAAGACAGAACCATGCAACTTTTCTTTTTCATCAGATATGCCATCTAAATTTGATCTGCCACCACCCTCTTTCTCCCACAGCTCCTTGCCCCTACAATTTGATGTTTTCACTGCCATGCTTTCAGAGGACACAGCAGGTAATAGTATTTCCTCTGATTTCACATTGCTTTCTAGGCATGGTTCAGCAATTTTCTTCCCATCCACATGGGAAGAATTGGGAGGTCCATTGAGCTCCCCTGTGTGTTTTTCTTGTGAAAACAGAACTGTTTTAGCCCCTATGTTCTTGGACAGTGAAGTACCAACAGTAATACCCCGCTTCTCATCTTCATCATCAACAGGCTTACCTTGGCTTTGAGCAGGAACATCACGTGGTGATGATTTTGCTCTCGAACCACTTGGTGCACAGGGGTGCTCGATAGGCATGTTTCTCCGTGGAGAATCTGTTGGTGAAACCATATCAGACTTGGACATCTCCCCGGCAGCTACACTAGCAAGCAGATTCATACCAACATCATCACCAACTGACATAGATGCATTCCCATCAGAGTATTTTGCACAACTTTCAATCAAAGCATTCATGGAGCTGAAAGATGCATCATGCAGCTTCCCAAATTTATGTTCATACACATTTGAAGAGGGTGTAGCTTTTGAGACTTCACCTAATTTACTAGCATCATCACCCATACAACCATGCTCTTCATCAGGAACAGTGGCAGGCGACCCATCACCCTCATCTGACCCAGTCAGCACCTCTTTGAAATCATTGCTTTGCCACGACTCGGTCTTAACATCTGATGCAATATTAGCTCGATATGAATTAATTTTTCCCTTCAAATTATGATCAAACTGGTCATGCCTCTCCGAAGGCACAGGAGAAGAATCTCTGCTATTCATGACTGAAGTGTCTTCCAAAGTTCCCCCACTGGAACTTTGTGCAGGACTGCGACCTTTGGTGGGAATTTTAACAATGAATTTATGACTGAACGCTTCAGCCGTTGGAACATCAAGTGCCTGATCGCATGCCAAACTGGACTGTTGTAATTTCTCTGAACCTGGATTTCTGTGCAAGGGAGAACTTCTGCTCGACCCACTATCCCTTTGGACCCCAGATACAGCTGGGCCTGGAAACCCATTAACTGATTTACGTTGCCGCAAAGAACCACCAATGATCTTATTTGTTGCCATTGAAACAGCAGTAGAGCTCCTTGCATCCTCCTTTCCCGGCAATCCTGAAGTTTTGGCATGGTCACTAGAACAAGATTGACTATTGTTGAGGGACTGACTGGAACTGCTGCTTTTCTCATCCCTTGCTGCAGATGCAGGTAGATCTGAGGCGCCACTGACACCAATATTTCTGAGCTGTCCATCTTTCAAATTATTACCAACTGTGCCAGGTGATGCTGTCGATTTTATGGGGCCTGGAGATGATGCAGACTTGGTCACAGTCTCCCCCTGGACAAGCTTGACTGGACCACTTTTCGAAGCAGAGAGTTGCACAACTGAGCTCTTCATTGCAATCTCTGAGGATACACCAGATGGTCTATTCCCAACCTGCGAAACTTCAGGAATGCGCGATCTAGTAGACCAGGTGACACCTTGGTTAGAACTAAACTTTGCATTTGCATCCATTTCAGCCTCAACCCGTTTCTTCCACATGTCAACTAAACTCCTTGCTTTCTTCTGTATTTCCAAATTCTTATGTGTCCGCAAATGATTCACAGATTTGCCAATATTACACATTTGCAGAGCATGAAGATTTATAGGGAGTTTATCCAGTGCATGAAGCAAAACTAATAAAAATTCCTCAACAGATCTATCACTATCCTTGGGGCTACTACCATCACCAATCTTCCCTTTATGCACCTCCTGTAGCCATTCATCAAATACAGGCAAGCCCCTCAGCTGCACAAACCGATTTAAGCAATCAAACTTATCTGTGGCTGCTATCACACCAGCTAGCATTGACCGGCCAACCAAATCTACTTTTCTCTCGTTCCTCTCAGGTAGCATGAGATGCACCAATTTCTCAACCCCTTCAGAATCCACAAGTCCCCCCTTCTCTGTAAATTTAGAAATCTCAGATTTCCAAATGCTTTCTGGTCTATGAACAGAATCCACATCATCCATTTTAGAAAAACGTTCTCGTTTAATGGGCTCAGACCCCTGATCTCCACGCTCCCTTTTCTTGCCCTTAGATTGTGAAGGAAAGGAGGCAGCATTATTCTGTACACTATCAGAACTAGGTTTTATCTGTGATGTTGAAGTTGGACCATTCATTGTCTTCGGAGAACATCCATCTGGTTGAACTGTTGCATGCATTTCTAAACGTGTCTTAGATAATAGCTGATCCACTACTTCTTGTCGTTCCTGTGTAAAGAAGAGTTAACCATCAAATGGAATTGTAAATTCAAAGCAAATTCTTGAAGGGCAGCTACAACTCACATTAATATAATCCTGATCAGTTAGCCACCATAAACACTTGTTTGTAATGTCATAAACTCGCCGGCACACAAATGAACAAATCCCTGATGGAAGTTCAACACCTTTCGGAAGGAAGGCAACTTTACACGGATGGAGTAGTGATGCAGCAGGAATTTCATCCTTGTGAAAGGAAAAGAATACTTCGTTTGGCGCAGCTTCCAGTAGGATGCCTTTGCCAAGCTTTATGTCAGCAGGTCGATAAAGCCAATTCACACCTAACTTTAACTTGTTCTCTTTATCAGTAGTCAGCCTTTGAATTATTCCAATGAAAGGAGGGGGAGTCCTGGGGTGGTTTGAACAGAGCAGAGTCTCCAACACTGACCTTGCGTCCATCCTGTTAAAGGAAAAAAATAAAACATAGGGCACTTTAGGTAACTTATTACAAATGCATCTTTATACCAATTACATCAACAAATGTTCTGCTAAAGTAGAAAATGTAGCCTGCATTTTGATAGCATAGATGATTGCTGAATGGAATATCATTAACTGGCCATTAATATCATAATAAAGATACCATCATCAAACCACTAGATAATTACCATTATGAACTTCATGGATTAAAAATCACAGCTTATGAGTCCTCTTATCTCATTTTCATTCATTAGATACTTGATTAAGCACTTATCAATAAATCTAAGCCAGGCCATCATCAGTAAAAGAAATTACATACAAATGCCTCAATGCATATGATTGTGCTAAGATGTAATTATGAGGAGAGATAAGTCATTCAAATTTACAATTCGCACAGCTAAAAGGAACAAAGCAGAGTGTTCCGTCAACAGTCATAAGAAAGAAAAACAAAAGTGGAAATTGAACTTAAAACCTACTGTTAAAAAATTTCACAAATACAAGAAAAAATTGCCCCCAAACTGAATTTAAGCAACAATATCATGTAGCAATACAAAAATTAATTTGTTGTCATATTTCCCAAAATCCAACTGAGAATTGCAATAACGAACACAATACTAACTGAATTGTAGAATTCCCACGCTAACAAAAATCAAAGAAAATCTGAGCCAGCTCCTTTAATTCCTATATCAAACAAATAACCTCTCCATCTTTTATCAATCAAATCAGTGATTGCCCCATTTCCCATCATTCAAATCCAAATAACACAGAAGTACGATGAATTACAATCCAATACCTCTCATAATCGAAACAATGACCCAAAAAAACACAAAAAAAATCCCAAAAGAAAAGGAGTACCTTGTAAAAAGAATCAGCTGAAGATAACGAAGAAGAAGAAGGAGGAGAAGGGACGAAATCAGGAGCAGCTACAACTGAATTGTTGTTAACACGAGTGGGAGCAGTCCACATGTGCCGAATACGATCCTTTTTCCTCTCCTCCTCAGCTTCCCGCCCATGCAGCATAGCCTTGCATTTTTCCTTTCGAGTACCATCAACCCTTAACCCTAACTCACACTTTCCCCCTCAATTAATTCACCAATTCGAAAGCCCTAGATCCACCCAAGACCAAAAATAATTGAAAAACTAAAAAACCCTAGCTTCCGTAGACCATTTCTAAGTGCAATTCAAACCCTAATTTGACCACAATCAATTACTTCCGCAAATCAATACATGCGATCCGTTAAATTAGAGATGCTGTTTTGAGTTTGAGAGAGAGAGAGATATCGAGAATCTAGAGAGAGAAAATCATGGAGAAAGAAAAGGAGAGCGAGCGAACGAGCGAAGAAGAGAAATCGTAGTGGGGGAGACGGCAAAAAAAGGGAAGATGTACGTGGTAGATAGACTGAACCATAAACCCGGACCAAGTCCCTGTCAAAAATTCTCAATGGGTCCGGTCTTGCCTCTTTTCAGCCCTCTAATCTTTATGGGTTGGGATTGACCCGGCCAAGAAACAGAATTTTAGACCATATAAGTTAATCTGGATTAATTTAAATTTTTTTATAAAAATATACTTGATATTTTAATATCACTTAAGAAAAAATTATGAAAGAATCAATGTGTGTGCATGCTTACGCGTGTGTATATAATAGTTATCCCACATCAAAAAGTTATGAAACAATTCATATGAATATAAGCTATATATAATTATCTTATATCAAAAAATTAAGAAATAATTTATGTGAATGTATGCTATATATAGCTATTTCACATAATTTTTTTTTATATATGGATATATATACTCTCTCTTTTTCTCACGAGGCTAAGTATTTATAAATTAATTATATATATATATATATATATATAACAATTCACATCGAAAAGTTAAGAAACAATTCATGTGGATGTAAACTATAAAAGAATACATGAGGCTAAGTATTTATAAATTAAATTTTTATATTTTTGGGTTTTTTTAAAAATATAAAAAATAAAATTGGGTCCGCCCGGGTTACGCTAGGTCACATGGGTTTCGAGTTGACTAGGCAAGTTGCCCGAGTTTAACTTAGCCAATTGCAAGCTCGGGTTTTGCTTATTTAAAACTCTACCAATACCCGAGGTTGAGTTTCTTAACAATGCCTTTTAGATATGATTTATGGCCCGTTTATTAATGTATTTAAAGGGTGTTTGAGATTGTGATGCAAGATATTTTTTAAAATAACTTTTTGTTTAAAAATACATTAAAATAATTTTTATTTTATTTTTTATTTTTAATTCCAGCATATAAAAACTATAAAAAACACTAATAAGTATTAATTTAATCTTTTTTCAAGCCAAAAGAAATTTTAAAAAGCATTTAAAAGCAAAAACAGAGGCTGTGTCAAATATTCTTTTAAATAACAATAAAATTAAAATTAAGAATTTAAGTTTAAATTTAAATTTAAATAGAAAAAAACTAATAGGCATCAATAATGTAATGTAGCATGTGAGAGATAACATTGTAGATTCACAAGACATTTTTTTTTAGATTCTTTTTTTCATTTTGGTCACCAACTTTTTTTTTCAACTTTATCCTTTAATATTATATTATTTTGGGATTGAGCTTTGTTATTTGTTTATGTTGGCTTGGTATTAAACACTCACGGTGTCTGGAAATAAAATTGACTCTCGATGAATGCTCTATTTGTCATAATTAAAAGAAATTAAATTGAATTAAAACAATTGAAGTTATGAATCCAAGTTTGAATACTAGAAAAGTATTGAGTCCATTTTTTCTTGCAAATATTAGAGACTGAAGTGCACGAATAGGGGAGAGATTAAGCTTTTTTTATTTTCTTAATCCTTTATTTTTTTTATTTGATCCTTTTGCATTGAGTTTTTTGTTCATTGGACTTGATTTGTTTTTCCTAAATATGGAAAATCCCATAATATTAAGAGAAAAAAATATGACATGTGTTCGATGCTCGAATTTGCAAAATAAAATATAATTTTATTAATATAAAATAATTAAGATTTGAGAGATCAAGTTTGAAAAAAAAAATGCTAGGGATTAAAAGAAAAGGGCAGGGCAAATTAGGCTAGTGCATGAGTGGGAGGTACTTCTCGCATTCAAGATCTTCATATTAGAATGGTGTGTGGTGGTGCTAGCGGCTCTTTTTTCTTTTTTTTTTTCCTTTTCTCTCTCTCCTCCTTATGATTTGAGCTAAGCCTGTCAAAATTGAAAGGTATACTGTCATTTCTTTTTATCGAATTTGGACCTCAATTTTTTAATTTCTATTTGTTTTGTTGATTTTTTTTTAATTTCATCCATTAGTTTTTGGTTTCAATTGATTATTATATCAAATTTGATCATCATTTTTTTGCTTGATATTTGTTTTGAATCCTTTTTTATTTGATTTATATATCAACTCATCTCTCAGAATTTAGTTTCATTTTATTTTTATGTGAAATTTAGTTTCTATTTTTTTATTACTATTTGTTTTGGATCCCTTTTTATCAATTTTTCTTCAATTTCATCCCTCAATATTTTGTTGATTAAAAAGTTGACTTCATGATTTTGTTTTGTCTTCTATGGGGTAATCCCGACCTAAAGATCCGAGTCACAAGTTTGAAAGATTATCTTGAGTTGACTTTGATCCGTTTTAGATACTTTTTTATAATTGATTTTTTTTTCAATCTCACCATTCAATATTGAGTTTGTTAAGAATTAGACTTCATGATTTTTTTTTCACTTTCTCTTATATGAGGTTATCTCAATCTCATGTATTGAGTTGTTGACTTAGCAGATAAACACAAGTTGATTGAAGTTTTTTTTTTCATTTATTTTTTTAACTGAATTTTTTAAAAAAGTTTTTCTCTTCGTTATTGAGTTATTTGAGAATTGAGATTCATACTTAATTTAATTTTTTTTATAGGGTTATTCCAATCTCATGACCAGATCATGAATTTGGCAAGCTGACTCGGGAGGAGTCGCGTTTTTTTTTCATTTTTAAATTTTTTTTATATATAATTATATTATTAAATTAACTAAGCTTATTGAAACTATTCAAGTCAATGATTCAAGTCTTGGATTTTTTTTACTTCTTTAAAACCATTAGCATCAAGGTTGTTAAAATCGCGATTTTAACACGGCACGAAAAGCTACACACAAACTCGGATTGTAAAAACGGATCGTAAAATCGTAAAATCGTAAGGAATTTTAAAATACATTAAAAAAAAAATTCATACTTCAAATAAAAATTTATACATAGTTCAAGCACCTTACAAAACATGTTTCAAATAAAAATTCATACATATTTCAAGCCTTCAAACCGCGAACCATTTCAGTAAGGAAGAGTGTGTTAATGCTCCGCTCAAATACGTAATTAGTCGAACATTAGGACCTCTTGTTGTATCGGGAAAAAAAAAGTAAGACGGAATTCAAAACACAAAGTCCAAGGATGTATATATTACCAGAACTCCAGTTCTTTGAAATCTCCTTTGCAAGCTCGTTTCTATCTTCATCTTCTACGGTAACATATAAGAAAAATTACATAAAGTGCGATAACTTAAACAAAGTATAAACACACTATAAGAGTAAGCAAGGTCCCATTAAAGATGTGAGGCGAGTTACTTTTGGACTAGAATCTCAACATGTTCTCCGAAGAAGAAATAATTGCTTGACATCCTCCGGAGGAAATTCTAAAACATTAATCCAAAACACTCTCCTCTCAAATAAATTCAGTATGTCATGTAATAAATTTTAACACAAACGATTTACAGTCTTAGATTTATGAGTATCACTAATAAAACTCAATAACATTTTTTTGCTAGTTCACCCACTCACACAAATAGTATATCCGAAAGCAAATAAAAAGAGAGAACAGAGCAAACCTATTTTGGTGGAATATAAGTGGGCACTGGATCTCGGTACATATTGGTTTGAACCATGCAATGCTTGTCTTGGTACAACCTACGAGACCTAGAAAGAAGAACAAAGTAATATTACTATAAGCCAACTAACATCTTTAGATTCATAAATCAACCGTGGAAAACATAAACTGTCAAGGCTAACACCAGCAATTCATTTCATTTCAATTCATACACAAGTTCAAGAAAACAAAAATTCACAAACTGAAATTTCAGCATATTACAGTAAAAACACAAATTAAAAATTGAACAAAATAAGTTGATTTCTACCGCTGCAACAATGTGTCATCTTGCCATCCATCTTAATAGCAATCCCACTATAAAATACCCATTGGCACTGGAAAAAGAAGCACCCACGAACAGGGAAAAAGAACCAGTGGCTGTGGTGAAGACTTACCTGGTGAAGACTGGAGAGACATCGTTGTTGTTGTGTGGACTACGGTTCTCACGGTGAAGGCGGAGAAGACTGGAGAAGATCGGGGGCGGCGGCAGGGTCGTTGTGGAGGTGGACGGTGGAGAAGATTAGGGGCGAATCTTGGGTTTTCAATTTAGGGATTTCGAACTTGAAGTCTTAATTCTTGAACAATGAATGCGAACTGTGAAGAGAAGAGAGAAGACTGATTGATTCGGTGAAGAGAGAATAATGAATTGCATTTGATTTGGTATATCCAATAGGCGATCGACACGTGGCTCCTGAATTGTATTTAATTTCTGCGGGCAAAATCGTTGAATCGGCGGTGAAATCGCGATTTTAAGCGATTTCACCCGATTTTAACGATTTTACCCGATTTTGACCCGATTTTACCCGGTTCCGAGTTTCGTAAACGATTTAGCACGTAAAGCTTGATTCAACTCGTAAAAACGTACGATTTTACGAGTTGAATCGCGATTTTAACAACCTTGATTAGCATCGTTAAGCATAGTTTTTTTTATGTTAGGAAAAGTTTGGTCCTACTCGCGATGTAGTGCAACTCACCAATCTAGTTTGTTTTTTGAAAGTGCGTTTCAAATAAAAAATATTAAATTTTGTTTTGTATTTTGATGATTTTAAAATGAAAAAGGTTGAAACCCTAAAATTTTCTAAACAAAAGTATGAAATTAGTTGATTTTCATTTAAAAATGCATTTTTACAAAAAACACATACATCATATTGCCAAACATACATCTAGTTTTATCTTAATATATTTTCAACATATATATGACTTCATTATTTACCAATTTCTAAATCTATCATGATAATGAGTCTTAACAAAAAGATATTCTCCAATCAACTTTCACTCATTACAACAAAATCTCTCCTTAATCAAATATAAAGAAAATTATTTCATATAAGAATTAATACATAAAAGAACATTTTTCTTGTACGTTTTTTAGAATTTGATATTTCTAACATGATAGCATGTGGAAATGTGTTTTCATGTGTTCATATGATATGATGACACACCTTTTTTTTAGATAAATTGATTAACATTATAATTTATAATTATAATTATATTATAATTATTACAATTACAATTACAAAGAAAACTAAATTTTATTTTGATTTCATTGTACACATAAAGAGAAAGGATTATGGATTTGTATTGTTTTCCTCTCTTTTTTTTCCTCTTTAATTGTTCTAGGGAGACGTGGCCAAATGACCACTATAATCTTTTCCTCTTTTTTCTACTCTTTCACTTTTTCCTAATAGTCACCGTACTAAACTTTTCTTCTTTATTTCATCTCTTCATCTTACCTATCTTTCCTCTTTAAACCAATGATGTGGTCTCTCTTTTACCAACAATCTTTATCACAACAACAGAGCCAACTCCCTTATCATCTCAGACTCTCTCTCTCTCTCTCTCTCTCTCTCTCACACACACACACACACACAAACACAACCACAACCACAACCACAAAATCAAAGCAAGAGTTTTTTTAGGTAATTATCAAAGCTTATTTTTGTTTGATTTTAATGGGTGTTTGTTGATTTTTGGGGTGATTGGTTTAATTTTTTCTTTTAAAGTTTCTTTGCATAGGTTGATTAGAATGCTTAGTTTAAAGGGTTTAAACTTTTTTTTATATACATAAGGGAAGAAATGTGTTTGTCTTTTTATTTTGTGAGTGCTTGCTCATAGTTATGAGGTTTGTGATTTATCTTCTTCATGTTATTTGTTACTTGGTTCTATTGTTGGTGCTATATTGTCTTCCCTGACAATTTTTCCCCTTTCCTTACTTAGCGAGTCTTGTATTGGTTCTTTTGTTTCAGAGCATGTTCTGTTTTTTTTTTTTATGCAAGGCTATTATTCTTTAGGACTAGGGTTATGATGTGCAATGCAAGTCTCTTTTAATTCTTTCTCATTGGTTATTGAGTATGTATGTTGTTTGTTTTATCGTTGGCTATGTTTATTTTTCCCTTATATCTTTTTAGTTCAATTGTGTGTTATATTCATTGTTTGTTGTTTGAGGGCCTATTGAATGTTTTCTTTTCGATGTTCTTTTCTTTGTTATGACATTGATTTTTTGTTTTTTGGATGCATATTTCAGTGCTCTTTATTTGCTCTTGAAGATTTTATGGCTTTGTTTTCTTCCTGTTTTTTTATTTTTGTTTGCTTCATGTTATTGGCTTTTAGGTCATGGGTGGGTTGTTTATTTATTAAAGATTCAACATGTCTAAAGGTGTTTAAGGTAGGGGTGTTCACGGTTCGGTTCGGTTTTTATCAAAAAAAGTAACCAAATCGATTTTTTTTTTTTAAAAAAAACCGAAACCGAACCGAAACCGGTTCAAACCGGTTTGGCTCGGTTTTTTCGGTTTGGCTCGATTTTGGCTCGGTTTTTTCCGGTTTGGCTTGGTTTTTTCGATTTGGCTCGGTTTTTTTCCGGTTTTTTTCGGTTCCGGTTCGGTTTTTCCGGTTCCGGACTTAAAAACCGAAAACCGAACCGAACCGGTCGGTTTTTTCAAAATTTTAATCGGTTTAATCGGTTTTTTTTCACGGTTCGGTTTTTTCGGGTTTTTTTTTTCTGGTTTTCTCGGTTTAATCGGTTTTTCAGTTTTTTTAAACACCCCTAGTTTAAGGTAGGGGTGGGGGTGTGGCTAAATTTTTTTATAGAGGTTTTTGTTTAAATAATAGCCTTTGGGATTTGAGTTTGTTCAGTTGGTTGGTTATTTTATGATTCTTAGTAATCTTACACCGGTTTGTTGGTCGATCATGCAATTTTTTTTATGAATTATTCTATTTTACATTTAAAATCCCTTTTCTTTCGTGAATGTTTTTTTTATTTGTGTTTACATCCATTTTCAACCTTTATTTTTGGTATTCTTGCTTTTAAATAGGGGTTGTCATTTTCTAGTTTTATCTTTTAAAAATCACTACCTTAATAAGACTTAAAATCTCTACCATTTTTTTAGTAAGTTGTAAGATTGTTATTTTAAGGCTACACAACTACTTTAATAAGCTAAATATGTTTTTTCCATTATGTGTTTCTGTCTATCTTACACATTTAGACTTTGATTTCTTTCTTGATGAGTCTTGGCATGTATTTGTAATGCTTTAGAATCTTTCCGTTTGGTTTAATAAGTATGTTCATAAAGAGGTGGTTATTTGACTTATTATTTCTCAATGTTTATTGTTTTTTTTTCTTTCATCTTTCTAGGCATGTCGTTTAGCTGTCTAATAAGTTTTTTTTCTTTCTATCTTTGTGGTTTAAAAAAGTAGCTTTTAGGATTTTATTTTTATGTGGATTGTCATTTTTATATCTTTGTTTTTTTAGGGCTAGTAGTGTTAAAGTTATTTGCTTTCATGATTAGTTTCTTCATTTTATAGTGTGCCTATTGCATGTGGTTTTTTTTTTCGTGTTTACATTTTTTTGGTGGGTTGAGGGCATTGAATTCTGTAATAACGAGTTAGTTGCATGATATAGTTTTATTTTTTATTTATTGTACATTATACGTTACATGCTTTATAGATTGCATATTTAGTTTTTCTCATCATTTTTTCTGATTTTATTTTGTACAACATCCTTAATATTACCTTTTTATTGGGATCATTAGAATGTGTTTATTTTGCTTAATTTTTTTTTGTTGTCATGGCAAGCCTGACATGCTCAACTATGATTTTTCCTTTTCATGTTATTACTAGGTTTAAATGACTTTTATTATGGTTGATGTTTATGCCAATTATTGTCAGCTGGTCTCTTAGGTCTGAATGTCTTGGCATGTTATGAAGACATTACTTGCTTAACATTATCCTCAAGTTTGCACCCTTTAAGAGAATTATAAGATAGGTAAGACACCTATATACCTCATTATAAAGCATATCTTGGGCTTGTCAAACCACCCATTTGGATTTTCCATGATCTATATATTTTTTCCCAATACTAGGATTTGTGACTTATTTCATGATTTGTCATGACCAATCAACCCTTTTTCTTTTGAAGCTCTTCCTTTCTAATAAGCCCATTATGATTTGAGATAACAAATATTATATTGACTTTAAGGAATAGATCATCATCCACTTTTATCATCTTTTTTTAGAACATGAATGTATTCAAATTCTAAAGCTTAATTTCTAAATACTACATAACTATTAGTGTCATATTTCCAAAAGTCATGCCATTTATAATATTATTTTCTCTTGATTTGATTAATGATGAGGATTATGTGATTGCTAAAGAGCTTAATTTTCACCACACACCAACTGATCAAGATCTTTTTAACTCTTTTGATATTAAAAATGTACTTATTATATTTAATTGCTTTGAAAACTTTGACTTTTTTGTTACCAGGTTTGGGAGCCTTTTTAGATTTTTTTTAATATTATGATCTTAAATGGTCTTTCATATTTTATTTCAGTGAGTGATATGAGTTGCTATTAAACCTCCTTAAATTCTTTATTAGAATCTAAGTTAATTAGTGAATAAACATTCACAACATTGTATAAATAACCAATAAAGTAAGTCCCCTTTTGTGGTTTCTCTTTTACCTATTTTACTAGCATTTTCTCATAATGGGCAATATTATTTGTGAGGGTATATATGTCTAAATACTTGGTTCCTACAAAACTTTTCCTTATGTTTAACTACATTCTCACTAGCAATAACTTCATGTACTTTTACTTAAATATAACTATAGTGAATTTAGTTTTCAATATCTTAAATTGTAAGACATAGTTTTCTGTTACCTCTCTTAGGTTCTATACTATTTTAACCAAGTCATATAATGTAATCTCTTATATTATTATATAAAAGTGTTCATGAAAACGAGTTTCATCTCTTTCTAACTGTTGATCGAGTTGGGTGGCAATGTGGAGTATTAGTAAAAAGCTATTTTGGTTACTGATAAACCAAATGACCTTAGCTTCTTGAAAGGGTTGACTGTATTATCACTATATTGATTAGTAAATTAGTGATGTGCTTCCTTATTGATTGTTTATCCTTTTAGAAAAAAATATTTGAAATCAATAATTTTTATTTCTCTAGTGATCACGTACAATCTATCAACCCATTTAGAGTATAAATAATTGCAAAAAAATCTTATTGTTCATCGTACTTTTAGTCCTATCTCTTTTAAATGTTGGTTTATTTATGCTCTATTTATCTCTCTTCTCTGTTGCTGATATATAGAAGGGAATTGTTGTGCTAGAAGATTGAGGTTTCCTTATTGTAAAATAGGTTGTTGGGTATAGAATTGCCTAGTAACAAGTTATGCTATTTGATAGAAGCTATGCAGGGCTAAGTAGTTGGCCTATGGTTGTTTGTAAGCTTGAGAAACAATTGGTTTATCAAAAGTTATCATGCTAGGGTTAAGCTATATCTTTTATTGTGCTTGATATGCTAAAAAATACCTTTTTATAAGAGGCATACTCAATTCATACACCCTTAATAGAGTGCTTGTTATTATAGAATCCCTAGGATTTTCCTTTTAGAAGTGTATACTTATGTTATAAGGTCTTTTGTAATAAAGTTCATTTTGTAACTTATTCAACTAATAAGATATGCATGCATGATTCGGTTTACCACCACTATGTTATTGTGACAGGTTATGATAATTGTTTTCCCCATATCTATTTAGAAAGCTCTCATATCAACATTAGAGAGATTTATATGTTGATAATAAGATTGTCTTTGTAAGCCCCTAGAAAATGAATGAATGAATTTAATTAATTGAAGAAGAGGTCATTAGTGAGGCACAAAATTCTTAACTTAAAGTCTAAAGGTAAACATAAGTAAAAAGAGAAGGATAAAATGTATAAAGATGAGAGTAGGGCCTAGTGTGAGAAACATAAAGAATTAGGGACTAAATTAAAAGGACATGAATAAGTGAGGGACAAAAAAAAAGAGAAAACCCGTCATCCCTAGGAAGAACAAGAGTTTGACAACAGAAAACAAAAGAAAAAAAAGGGGGAGCCATTTTCTTCTCTGTCACTTATCTCTCAAAGATATTGTAGAGAGAAACACATGCAAATCAATTTTTGAGAGTGTTAGGGAGGTTTGAGTGAAGACAGGTCAGATTGGAAACTATTAGACAAAATTAATGTCAAACTTTAAACTGAAATTGAGATTCACAAATGAGAAAATTTGAGGTTAATGTCTTCATGGAAAATGTGGTTAGTGATGTTAGATTCCGCATGAAACAAATCTTACCCTATTTAAAGTTATATAACTCCAAATATGGATAGAACACTAGAGAAAAGTAAGGTTGTATGTTATAGGGCAGATTCACATACCACTGTATTTCAATGAGTTTAAGTGTGTAAATGGCAAAATTAGGTTTAACCCTTTTCACCAAAGTTGTGTATTTGTGTCTTAGTATACTAAAAAAAAACCTCATTTAAAATTGAGTTCAACAACTCTGGTGAGGAGTAAATAAACAGTGTTCTGATACCTTGTTATAAATTGTTAAACATAGTGAGTCTAAGTATGAGAATTATTTCTTATACAAACAATGAGTATTTGGATTGTAAATAATGTATTAATAGAAAGTATTTGTATGGTTCAAGGGGGATAAGATCTTCTGTTGATGGAGCTCACTCGACTGGAGGAGAAGGTATGTAGAGTCTTACCTATAATTTTATGATGTCAATTAAGTTTTTTGTTGTAACTATAAATGCTATATATGAAATGAATCCAGATGAATTGTAAATAGTTACGTGAAATTAAAATACGATTAGATTGCTTTCACTAAGGCAAAAACTAATGTTGTGATTATTTTCGAAGTTATTCAAAAACCAATGTGATTGAGTTGCTTTCACCAAGATGAAAGACAATATTGTGATTGTTTCCAAAGTTGTTCGGAAACTAATGTGATTGGGTTGCTTTCGCCAAGATGAAAGCCAATATTGTGATTGTTTATGAAGTTGTTTGGAAACCAATGTGATTAGATTTCCTTCTTAAATACAAAAGCCAATGTTGAAATTGTATTTCAAAGTTGTACGGAAATCAATATGATTGAGTTGCTTTTCTTTGAGACAAAAACTAATGTTGTGAAGTCTCTAAAATGCTTAAAGTCTAAATATGTTTTGGTTACTTTTACAAACACGAAGGCCAAAGTTATGTTATTGCCTAAGCTATTTTGAGAATTATAGTAAATTGAGTTGTTTTTGATAAATCAAAGTTCAATAATAAGTCGTTATGAAATATTTGATAACTATGTAAATCGAAGTACACTAATTGACTTGAACTTGATAGTAAGACCTTACTCATGTCGAGTACAAATATCTTGGTGTATTATTATTGTGAAATTTATAACTAGTGTTCATGAAATTTTCTATAGGGTTGGATAATAAGAATTGGTGCTCTCACTTTCATATATGTTTAGAAGACAAATTATATTGTAATACGAACTTATTCTTAATAATTTTTTGTTACAAGACCTTTTCGTATCGGCGAACCTAATTGTTAGGTTGTAATTGGCCTTTAGATTCAGAACTTATATTGTACATGTAAATAATTTTGTAGACCTAACTAAAAGCTCTCTCTTACTCTCCCTCCTTCTTAATGATATTTTCTATCTATGTTTGGAATTGTGTATGAAATCCATATATAAATATTATTATGCAAGTTGGTGTATATCCTTACATGATTTTTCCATGGCATGCACCAATAATATAATCACGTTGTATGTTGGACATTAATTTTAATTCATATAAAAAATAAAAAAATAAAAATAAAAGGTACGCATAAGTAGTAAATGGATTAATTAGAGATTGAGTAAGGTAAACACAATATATACATTCATGGAACAAAAGTTTAAAACATGTGGTTAGACTGCACCTTTTTTTTATAATTCAAAATATAAGCGTATGAGACTGGATTTATTACTCTTTTAGATTTTATTTATAATTAATTTTGTATGGGATTAACATGATGTAATTACTGAATGGTACAAGATATAGTATGGGTTGAAAGAATATATGGGGTTGATTTTTGGTTGAAATGATGTGAAAAGGTCTAGGACAATTGAACCATGTTTGTAATAATGACTTGTAACATGGAAGGAGTAGTTGATAACTTGGTATGTTAAAATATAGAGGAAACTCTGTAAAACTTTTAGTAAAATTGTTAATAAATAAAGGAGAATGACTACATGTATAAGTGTAAAAAAAAAACAAATTGTCATAATAGAGGCTTATATTCAATGGAAATGTGTAAAATTGTTGTAAAATTTCATGTTTTAATATCCTCTTTTTGGCGGGGTGTTACAATATTTTCATAAGCAACCTTGTTGGTTGACTGGAATTTACCACAACTAGTTGTGATCATCATACCACACAATTTGATCTATATAATATATGTATGTATGGTTACGTATAGGGTATTGATTTTTCAATGTGATCATCTAAGGTTAGTGGTGATGACCCTATTAGAATCGATAAACGTAAAGGACTACATAAAGACACTAGAAGTGTGTTTAGATGTAATTTTGTGTTATAATGGTGAGTTAGACAATAAAGACCCATCTTTGAACACGTCTGTCACTGGTTGATTCTCTAGAATCTAAAGAAACAGTAGGTTTTTAGGCTCTTCACAGTTAAAAGGCTACCATGTCTCCGTTGCTTGTGCAAACTATTCATTTCGAGCAATAGAGATGAGTTTACCTATACTTTTTTAGAGGCGTGTTTTAATGGCTTCTAGAATATATTTTGAATTTTTATCCCATTAGTCATGCCAATCTTTTATGTTGTCAATTAACTATACTTAGAATTGAATCTTCGACGAGGCAACAACTACCTCTAACCAAGCAAAGTGAGGATTCTAGACCTTGGACACTCAGTAAAGGTAATATGTACTTAAAACATCGATGTGCAAAGAAAACACGAGTTATAAAAAAGAATGAAGGAAATTTAAGTGTTGAAAAATAACAAAGCATTAAGAAAAACAATAAAGGTGATAAAACCATCCAAGAAAAAAAAACCCGTTAGAATTTCAAAATTTTGAATATATAGGGTTAGTCATCATTTAAAGTAGTATTTGGCTCTATTTATATTATTACAAACTTTGGATCCTACTTACATAAGTAATTCTAACCCTATTGATGCAATCATATTATTCTATAGTCTTACCCACATTTACCTAGTATTTGTTCATGTTTTATATATAAAATGTCTTAATAATCTTTGTTTTATGTTTTGAAGGCACTTTTGGATGTGAGATTCGAAAAGAAGTAAATTGAAGATAAAATTCAAACCATGTTCCAACTCGTGTCGAATATTGGCAGATTTGACATCTGATCGATGTTTTATGCAGAATTTAAGTTGTAGAGGTTGAAATGAAGTGATTCCAGTTGAATTAGAAAGCTAACATCCATACCTTTCTATGCATATATGGAAAGAAAAATAAAAAAAAAATAAAGGGGATGGAAATCGCAGCCTTCAAAGACAAGTCTCACATTTTTCCAGTTTTGACCTTCGGTCATTCCAACTTGAATATCTTGAGTTAAAGAAGTCCATTTGATGCAAACTTAATTTTTTTGGATTCCTGACTCAAAGACCTATCATCCTACCAAATTTCAGAAGAAAAGGAGCTCATATGAGAAATATGTGATTTTTCTAAGACAACTTTTAAATTCTGCCAACAAACAAGTTTTGTGAAGAAATAAATCCAACTTACTTAAATGTAGATTGTTTACTTTGGAAATGACTATTTTTATATTTTTTAGGAGAATACAAACGGATTGGAGGGATGTGGGGATTAGGGTTTCCTATCAAATAAAAAAGAAAGAGAGAAAGAAAGAGAGGGGGTGGCCATAAAGAAAAAGAAAAACTCCACCCTTTTCTCTTATACCCAAAATTATGCTCTCATTTGTTCTATTAATTAGTTTTTCAATAGAAATGCAAGGCAAGTTATTTTTCTTGGTTGAAAGGATATAGAAACCTTCGGATTTCAAAAACTGTAAGATCTATTCTATCTTTTCTTTTCAATTTATATGATAAGTATGAATGTTTTTCTATGTTTATTTTCTATAATTGTTTAGTTTGATTGTTAGAGCGGACTGTAAATTATTATTCTAAACTAATCTACTGCTAAGTTTGCTATCAAGACCAGAGTTGTGATATTTGAATTTGTGAAGCGATTAAGCTTAATAATCAAAACCGGAGTTTTAATCTTAGGAAAAACGTTCAATTCAATCGAACATAAATTGCATACGGTTAAGTTGTCTAGATTTATCAACCTATCTACCATCTAGTTCTTAAGGTTGTCATTGAATTAAATTACTAGTGCGGACACAGTGGTTGTTTAATGGTTAGCGTTAGTTACACTACAGATCGGTTAACTAACTAATGTTAAGGAAAGATAGATATTCAGAATATAAATTGACGTATCGTTTCAGTGATCAATTTTGATTTTTGTAGGTGGATGTTTACTTGAGACTAAGGTTTTTCTCTTAATAAGTTTCAGATTTATTTAATTTAGCTTGATTAGTTGTTCTATTTACCATAGCATAGCCTAGATAACCTCAAAACCCCCCAACTTTGAATCATCTAGTATAAAGACCTGAACTAGATTTTTTTCGTGGAATCGACCCCTTACTTGCTTTATATTATCTTGTTTATTCAAGTTAGGGTAATTAATTTGTGTGACTGCGACATTACAATAATTTTGGTATCGTTGTCGGGGAAGTGATTCTAGTTGATTCTTGTATTGTGATTGTTATTTATTTTATTAAAAAAACAGATATATATGAATTCTAGCATAATCTCTAACTTCTTATTAATCATCATGTTGAGGACATTATGAATAGGACTATAGATGCTTAGTTATGCACACATCCATACTTCATTGGTTGATCAGGTCCTTTTGAGGGATTGTGACTTTTAGTCTCTTGGTGGACTAGTTAACTGCTCCTCCTACTTTTTTAGTTGATACTCTTTCGTCTCAGTCAATTCTTCTTATTCATGATCAATTTTAAGCTCTCTTTTCCTATTTTGCGATGAAAAATCATTGGTATCTACCTTGTGTAAACAGATTGACAAAAAGAGAGGGGGACACAAAAGTCATAGATTTAATATTTATTCATCGCGCACAGGTTCAAATAGGTGTATTGAGACGTAATATGGAAGAGACAACAAGAACAAAATCTCATGGAGATTATTGGTTCATTGTGCAATATAAGGGTTTTAATAGGTGTATTGAGATAGAATGTGTGGAGAGATCATCCCACCCGTAGCCAATGGTATTTTGTTGGAACTTGATTCAGGGGAAGGGTTATGTAACCACAGGAAGGAAAGAACAGGAGAGAGCGTCCCACCCATAGCCAAATTTAGGGGTTGTAACGTTGCCTGATACTTGAGCATCAGCACGCCATCAAAGCAGTTGGATTTATTAATATGCAATTGCTATAAGATTGGGTAGACCAAAAAGACAAGCTATAGAACCAAGATAAAGATAGTTTGAAATGATTTAGGTTTTAATGCGCAACACCATGCCCATTCTTATCACCTAACGCCTCCAAAAACATGAACCTGCAACACTTGGCACCTGTGCTTCTTAAAATCACGGGGACAACCCTTGACCTTAAAGATTTTCGAGATGCATTCCAACTCTGGATCAGATTTCTCCGATTATAGTGGTTCAAAAGTTTTAATTTGAATCTCAGTCCTCAAAATTGAAACCTGAACAAAAATACAAATACAATTTCCATAATGAACCATCCTCGCAAAGCTTCAACCAAACTTACATGACACAGAAAAATTGAACTCTAATAACAGCTACCACTTATCCTTAAAGACAATCCAACACCAAGAACTGATGGCACAAAGGCCAATTTTCAAACATGATAGCAGGAGCAACATTTTTGAACAAATATGGGCCAGAAATGGGAAAATGTCATAAACAAACCTATACTAGTTTAGAGTTCAGACACCATTATGCGAAGGTAGTAGCAAAGTTGGGTAGAACTCGGTGTGTAGCAAATAATCTACACCAGGTTCAAAATTAGAATACATTAAAAGGAACACAGCATCCAACTAAACCATATGCCAGAGCAAGAAAGGCTTGAGCACCAAAATTCATGAACCAATCTGCTTACATGTACGTCTTTAAAAGAGAAAATGAAAAGATAAATGAAGAAAGATTGCTTAACAACAAAGCACATACAAAGGGCTCCTAATTCTCAGAATGGTTGGAAAAGGATGATTTTGCATCCAGCAGTATAAATTGTCAATTTCAAATGTCTGGGCAACACGGTCACAGAATGCAAGTTTTCCATTGGTTAAAATATCTACAAAGGGGACGGTGAACTGAGCCACCCAGTACAAATTCAAGAATATAACACTTAATGACCCTGGAAAGATTCCTTTTTTAAGGTACATCGGTACAGCGACAGGGTGGTGGTTGGAGATTGAACATCAAATAACTCACTTACCACCCATCCTTGAGATCACAAGTTAGACGATCTTTTGGAGTTAGCCAACATCCAACCAGGAGAACTGTAATTGAAAACACAACGAAAATATAAACACAATTACTTGACCTGTGAACAGGAACCTAAGTGCAACTCATGCCCAAAAGAATGCAAGTTAAAAAAAACATTTCCCCCTCCACTTGATCAGAAAAGAAAAGGCTATAGCACAGCTTCAAATCATGAAACACAAAGAGCACATATATTTACAGAACATGACAAAAACTTACAGGTGGATCACTGCATTGTGTCATTATTCATCCCTTCTGCCAGGAGGATTGCTTATAACCATCCCATCCACCCTCTGGTTCCTTCCTCTTAAGAAAACCTCCACTAGTCGCCTGATACATCCTCGATAGCTCCTCTGCATGGGCTTGTGAACTGGCAACAGACAGCTGCCTCGATGCAAGAGCTGAGGTCTCATTTCTACCTTCAATATCTGCACCTAGAGGCCCGGCATTGAGATCTAGACCCTGCCTTGCCCATTTCCTACTGCTCTCCACAGCACCATTATTGTTACTGTCTGGGAGGTTAACAGCATAAGGCCTTGGATAATGGGATGAGACCACACCAACTTGCGCTACTACTTGAGAAGGTACTGTGGGAAAGCAAAGCCTCCCACCAGATGATGAATCCACATACGATGCTGAACCACCTGAAAATGTAGCTGAGGGAAGAGGGAAGCTGGTCCCAAAAGGAAAGACTGGATATTGAAAAGGAGTAGATGGAAATGACACTGCTGGAGAGGACGACAACACTGCTCCCCTGTAGACATCAGGATTAAATGGGTTGCTGCCAGTAGAGGAAGCCAAGATCCGTTGAGGCCCACCAGTTGCAACTATAGGGAAAGACTGCTCTCCTCTATCATGCAAGATAGATTGGATTGTGACAGCAGGATACGGATTCCCTTGAGGAAACCAGGACGGGAAGTTTCCCATTTCTGTACTGTTCATTCGAAGGCTAGAAATGGATGGTTGGGATGGCACAATGTTTTGGGTATGCCGCCCAAGTTGTGATGGTTCGGCACTCACCTCATCGACAAGAGGGCCATCATTCAAATCAAAGTCCCAGCAACCACCAGCCTTTCCGTTTAGAAAACCACCAGATGATTTGGCGGGATGTAGTGGGGCATCCAGCCTCCGGCCAATGCTTGTTAAGTGATTACCAATATCACTAGCTTCATCTGCTCTATTCAAATCAAGATCAAGTCCCCCAGAGCTTCGAACAGATATTGAACCCATCAGTGCATCACGTGCAAAATCATTATTCTTTGCAAGGTCAGAAACAGAAACTGCCTCCTGAGCAGAACTTCGTGAAGCCAAATCCTCAAGGATTCTTTCATCAGGAACATTCAAGTCAATATCTAACAGGGGGGCGACCAGGCTTGGAAACCATTGCATCAGGTAGTGAGATATTAGCTGTACCTAATGGGGGAATCTCCAAAGCTTTTCTAGGTTCAGCTGGCCGAAATGCACTTGTGGCTGCCGATCCCTTCCAACCAAGCTCCCGTCTACTCTTAAGTAAATCCTCTGGTGGAACAAAAGGCCCTTTTGCAGCGGCAGCTACTGTAATGGAAGCAGGAAGCCCACTAGACACAGAAGAAACAGGTAAGGGCAAAGGGCTAACTAGCTGAATCGCAGAAGAGCATCCAGGTGCTCTCAAGTCACTCGACTCCCCATATTTCCCATCATCAGAAATAAAGCCTTCATTCAGATCAAATTCAACTTTTGCTTCCAGATCCGATCCCCCTGTAGCAGATGTACATTCCTCAGTTTCATCAGCTCCAGTGCCAGCCAACTTCGACTCTGTTGACCTTACTATTTGTTCTGGTGCCTGAAAAAGTATGGGTGCTGCCTTGTGGGCAGCTGGTCCGGTACTACATTGCTCGTCGACCTGATTACCTCCCAGGCTCTCCACTTTGCACTCACCTTCATGATCAGTGGCAGCTGATGCTGTATTACTTTCATTTTCAATTTTATTTTTCTCAGTAGAATGACTCCTGCCATCTGTTTCACCAGCCTTCACCTCATGCAAGTTTTCAGAATCCATATCCTTACCAGAACTAGAAGGTTGGAGCACTTCATTAATTGTTCCTTTTGCAAAATCAGACAGCATAATAGCAGGTGGTGCTGGCTCTGCCTTAATAGAAATGTTCAGCTCTTTATTTATATTTTTCTTGTTCTCATCATCAAACTCTACACGATGGTTTGATGATGATCCTTCCATTGCTTCAATCGCAACTTGCACTCCTGTATTGTTGATATCATTAAAGACAGAACCATGCAACTTTTCTTTGTCATCAGATATGCCATCTATATTTGATCTGCCACCATCCTCTTTCTCCCACGGTTCTTTGCCCCCACAATTTGATGTTTTCACTGCTGTGCTAGCAGAGGACACAGCAGCTACTAATGTTTCCTCTGATTTCAAATAGCTTTCTAGGCATGGTTTGGCAGTTTGCTGCACATCCACATGGGAAGAATTAGGAGGTCCATTGAGCTCCCCTGTGCTTTTTTCTTGCGAAAACAGAACTGTTTTAGCCTCTGTGTTCTTGGACAGTGAAGTACCAACAGTAACACCCCGCTTCTCATCTTCATAATCAACACCATCAACAGGCTTACCTTGGCTTTGAGCAGGATCATCACATGGAGATGATTTTGCTCTCAAACCACTTGGCACACAGGGATGCTCGATAGGCATGTTTCTCCTTGGAGAACCTGTCGGTGAAACCATATCAGACTTGGACATCTCCCCCGCAGCTACACTAGCAAGGAGATTCATACCACCATCATCACCAACTGACATTGATGCATTTCCTTCAGAGTACTTTGCACAACTTTCAATCAAAGCATTCATGGAGCTGAAAGAAGCATCATTCAACTTCCCCAATTTATGTTCACACACAGTTGAAGTAGGTGTAGCTTTTGAGACTTCACCTGATTTTCTACCATCATCACCTATCCGACCATGCTCTTCATCAGGAACAGTGGCAGGCGACCCAACTCCCTCATCTGATCCGGTAAGCACCTCTTTGAAATCATTGCTTTGCCACGACTCAGTCTTAACATCAGATGTAATATTAGCTCGATATGAATCATTTTTTTTCCTTCAAATTATGATCAAACTGGTCATGCCTCTCCGAAATCACAGGAGAAGAAGCTCTGCTATTCATGACTGATGCGTCTTCGAAAGTTCCTCCACTGGAACTTTGTGCCGGACTGCGACCTCTGTTGGGAATTTTAACAATAAATTTATGGCCATTCCCCTCTGTCGTGGGAACATCAAGTGCCTTCTCACATGTCAAACTGGAATGTGACAATTTTTCTGAACCTGAATTTCTGTGCAAAGAAGAATTTCTGCTCGACCCAGTTTCCTTTTGGACACCAGATAGAGCTTGGCCTGGAAAGCCATTGACTGATTTACGATGCCGCAAAGAACCAACAATGATCTTATTTGCCGTCATTGAACCAGCAGTCGAGCTCCTTGCATCCTCCTTTCCAGAAAACCCCCCAGTTTTGGCATGGTCACTGGAACAGGATTGACTATTGTTGTGGGACGGGCTAGAACTGCTGCTTTTCTCATCCCTGGCTACTGTTGGAGATGGATCGGAGGCAGCACTCGCACCAGTGTTTCGGGGTTGTGTTTCCTTTGAGTTATTACCCACTGATCCAGGTGAAGTTGTCGATCTTACGGGTCCAGGGGATGTTGATGCGGACTTGGTAACAGTATCCCCCTGTACAGCCTTGACTGAACCAGTTTTCGAAGCAGAGAGTTGCACAACTGAGCTCTTCATTGCAACCTCAGAGGATACACCAGATTGTCTGTTCCCACCATGAGGAACTTCAGAAAGACGTGATCTAGCAGGCCATGGGACACCTTGGTTAGAGGCAGACTTTGCATTTGCATCCATTTCCGCCTCAACACGTTTCTTCCATGTGTCAACTAAGCTCCTCGCTTTCTTCTGTATTTCCAAGTTCTTATGGGTGCGCAGAAGATTCACAGATTTGCCAATATTACACATTTGCAGAGCATGAAGATTTACAGGGAGCTTATCGAGTGCCCGAAGTAAAACTACCAGAAATTCCTCAACTGATTTATCACCATCCTTGGGGCTACCATCACCAATCTTCCCTTTATGAACCTCCTGCAGCCATTCATCAAACACCGGCAAGCCTCTAAGCTGCACAAACTGATTTAGGCATTCAAACTTATCAGTGGCTGCTACCACACCAGCAAGAATTGACCGACCAACCAAGTCTATTTTTTTCTCATTTCTCTCGGGGAGCATTATATGCACCAATTTCTCAACCCCTTCAGAATCCACAAGCCCTCCTTTTTCTGTAAATTTAGAAACCTCAGATTTCCACATGCTTTCTGGTCTACTATGGCCAGAATCCCCATCATCCATTTTTGTAAAGCGCTCTCGTTTCACAGGCTCAGAGCCCTGATCGCCCCGTTCCCTTTTCTTTCCCTTACCATAAGAAGAAAAGGATGAAACACTATTCTGTACACTATCTGAAACAGGTTTTAACTGAGATGTTGATGTTGGTCCATTCACTGGCTTTGGAGAGCGTCCACCTGGTTGCACTGTTGCATGCATTTCTAAGCGTGTCTTATCCAATAAGTGATCTACTTCCTCTTGACGTTCCTGTGAAAAGAAAAGGAGGAGAAGGATTAACTACCAGAGTATTGACAAATCAAAGCAAAAGGTCAAGAAGCACATCTACCACTCACATTAATATAATCCTGATCAGTTAGCCACCATAAACACTTGTTCGTAACGTCATAAACTCGCCGGCACACAAATGAGCAAATCCCTGATGGAAGTTCAACACCTTTGGGAAGGAACGCAACTTTACACGGATGGAGTAATGATGCAGCAGGAATTTCATCCTTATGAAAGGAATAGAATATTTCGTTTGGCACAGCTTCCAATAGGATGCCTTTGCCAAGCTTTACTTCAGCAGGTCGATAAAGCCAATTTACACCTAACTTTAACTTGTTCTCTTTACCGTTAGTCAGCCAACGAATTATTCCAATGAATGGCGGGGAGTCCTGAGGTGGTTTGAACAAAGCACAGTCTCCAACACTGATCTTGCGTCCATCCTGTTAGGGGAAAATACAAAATGGGAGTTTTGGTGAACTATTATGCAATTTGTATAGTAAAAAAGAACTAAACAAAATTGCATCATCATTTCAATAAGAATAAATAAACATTACACAAATACAGAGATGCAGAACAACTTGTCAAAACAGACCTTTGGCAAAACAATATAATGCAATATCATTACTTGATTATACTATCTAATTATTCTAACATTTTGATCAACATTTATAATTTTGCGGATTCAAAAGCTCCAGCTTCAGTAAATTGATAAACCATCCTCTCTCGGTTTCAATAACTAAGCACTTAACAAAATCAAATCAATAAAGCTAACTTAATCATCGTTCAGTGAAAATTCTCATATGAAAGCCTGAAAGAAGTCATCAAGGGCAATAAAGATTTAATTGAATCACTCTGGTTTCAGCTTGTATACACGAGGAAAAAAAACTTTGAATGAAAAAGAAAAAAAACATCTCAAAGGAAGAAAAACTGAATTTTTTGTTCCAAGTAATGGTGGGCAGTTAAAATTAGCACACGTGTGACAGCAGAGAGTGATGGGAATTATTGCATAAACTCGCAATTTTGGAAATCATCAATTATTTAACCAGTTGAATTTTAAACCACCTTACCCAAAAGTCTCTAGCCCAACCAGATATCACATACTATGATATTTGATTTCAAGAAAGAAACTTCTACAAGAGTCACACAGCCCCTTCCTAAACTATTTATATACTAAGAAGGCCCCAGGGATCCAATAGCATGACAGCATCCTGTAATTAAAATTTTCACAATCAATAGACACAAACAGTACAGACCCCATATCAAGAATTCCAAGACAAGTCTTTGCAAACCAAACCTTAATGCCAAATATACCTGTATACAGCTTAATGCCAAGCCACACCTTAAGCTATCTAATGCTAAAAATTGTATAACACCTGCATAGACTCTAAACTCATGTAACCAATCACAAATCCATATTTACTGAAGCTATCTTACAAGAACTGAGGTAAAAATAATATCAACAGCTGGTACAGCTTTTATCCATAAGAGTAATGGGACTGAAATTAATACATGAAAAAAGGGACATGCCTTCAACTAATGAAGGTATGGGGGTATGCTTTGGCAATTTAATCAGCGAAAACATGAAATATAGACAATTTAACCAATTAACCCCAAGAAAATCCACAGCTGACAGTATATATATTTATGTATCTTTTCCACATCATGAACTTGTTGATGAATTGCAACACCAACATATCTCACATTGTATCCATGCTTACAGGAGCTATATACTCAGAATTAATACCATTTTGAGGATGAAGCTAACTAGCTCAACAAACAACAGCACATGTATCACCTTTTTTACTATAAACCATATACAAGCCTGACTCTTTTTTTTAATTCATAAATCCAGGAAAAAGATTTTCCACCAACCCAATTTTGCCCAAAGTTGAAGAAAAGTCCTTAAAACATAAAACAAAAGAGAAACCCTTCGATTTCGACACACCAATTTGTGCTCATACATTACAAAAACCCCATAATAACTCAACACCTCCCAGAATACCATACAATCAGTGTAAGAATAGCAGCATCAGCACCAAGAAACCCAATACAAACTCCATAAATCATATATCGCCAAAGCACAGTCATGGAGTCTCAATGTCAACACCAATCAAAGAAAATCAAAACTCTCAAAGTCGAGCTCATCTCCCAAAATTTCCTATATCACACAGGCAATTTTCCCATTGCAATCGTTTATCCAAATCATCCACCAATACAATCCAGATAACATAGAATTACAATAAAATTGATCCAATACCCCTCTCAATCCCACAAATGTACAATAACCCAATTAACCCTCCATCCTGTCCCGCCAAACAAACAAATCAAAACCCCAAAATGTTAAATAAAAAAAACCCCAAAAATTAAAACAGAAAAAAAAAAGAATTACCTTGAAAAACGAATTAGAAACATCATCACCAGCTACAGCAGAATTACCACGTGTGGGACCTGTCCACATGTGCCGATGATCCTTTTTCCTCTCCTCACCTTCCCTTCCATGCAGCATAGCCTTGCATTTTCCCCCTCGAGTACCATCAATCCACCACTCTCCTTCCAAGAAATAAAACCCAAAATCCAAACTTTTGTCTTCGCTTAATCAACCGATTCTATATAGATCCGGTAAAACAAACCCTAGCTTCTTCAATTCACCATTAGCTAATCGAAACCCTAATTTCTTTTTTTTCCCTAATCGAAAATAACTGCGATTCCTTCCACCAAACGATCCAATTATATCTCCGGATCCGTTAAATTGAGAGAAAAACTCGAGACCCCGCTTCGATTTAGAGAGAGAAAATCGAGAATCTAGAGAGAGAGTATCGAGGAGAAATAAACCTAAAATAAGAAAAAAGGGAGAGAGAGAGACGGCTAAAGGAAAGGTGGAGTACTACTCGCGTACTTGGTAGAGCAGAGGCGGGCAGATTGGGCAGGGCTTCGGGTAGTTTAATAATGTGTTAATGTTACCTGACTGTGAGCGAACTAGGATTTTTAGAGAATACCAGTGGTGGTGATTATTATTTATCGATTAAAATATTAAAAGAAAAAACCTGACTGTTACTGTTAACTGAATTTAAGGGATGGGAAGGTATTTGTCTTTGACTTTTTTTTTTCCGGCCTATTTTAATTTATTACTAAATATAAATGTCGGGTCAGAGATACGTATGGCATGGCAGGTTAATCACTTTATTTTTTTATTTTTTATTTTTTCGGGGGGGTTTGGGTGGGGTATGATAGGGTTACATGGAGGGTAGGTAGCTGGATTGGCTAATTTTGTGGAGGGTATAAGTGGAAATTCGGGTGGTCGGGGGTTGCAAGTCACATGTGGGCAAATGATGAAGAAGTTAAGGTTGTCTTGAGTTGTCCCAACACAAATCGGTTAAGTAAGAAAAGGATGATGTAAATGTTGTGTTTTTGTCAAGAACATGATTTTTCAGGTTTCTACGCTTTGCTTTTTGCAAGCCCCGTCCATTCTTCTTCTTCTTCTTCTTTCTCTTTTGTCAGTAAGTACAAGTCCGGTCTTTGAATTTTATTTTTTTTTGGGTTCCGTCCACCGGCTCCCAATCTTTTTCCGACCTTATTTTATTTTATTTTTTTTTAAGAAAAAGATTGTGGGTATGCTTCGGCCACCGGAGTAAAAATCTAAAAAAAAAAAAAAAAAAAAATCTGTGGATCCATAGATTGTGTGTGGAAGGAAGTCATTCGATTTGAAAAAACCTACACCATATATGGTTGTTTGGTACAAGATTAATACTATGCCTAAGCTCACCGAGTTGCGTGCGTCAATCACTTGGCCATATCATTTTCATAGTGTATGAAATCCGTGGGTATCAAATCATGTTGTCCTTTTCATATCATCGACATCATGAACAGCAACTTTCGCACGGTAGGGGATGGCAACTATAACATGGTCATGTTTCTATGATATGACAAACAAAAAAAACTAAAACAAAAATCAAATTTATTATTGCCATGGAATTAAATTAAAGAATACTCTAAAACGTGTGGGTTTTTCACTGTAGCGCACTGTAGCATTTTTTCTTTTTTTTTTTTTTTGTAGTAGTTTTTTTTCTTTTTTTTAGCAGTTTTTTTTTCTTCTTTTTTTTTTTCGTAGCAGTTTTTTTTTTTCTTTTTCTGTAGCAGTTTTTTTTTCTCTTCTTCTTTTTTTTTTTCTGTAGCAGAATTTCTTTTTTCGATTTTGTTATTTTTTTTACATGTTTTTTTTCCTTTTTTTAACTCAAAAGTGACTTCTTCTTCTTCTTCTTCTTCTTCTTCTTCTTCTTCTTTTCAAAATTATCTTTGCTAATTTTTTTAAAATATTGAGTTGATTGAAAATTTAATTATATTGTTTTTTTTTTAAAACATTGTGGATTGCTATAATATTCTCATACATTGTTTTTTTTCTTTTTATGATTTATTTTTTTTTTCCAAAATGGTCTTTGTAGATTTTATTTTTTTATATTAGATTGGTTGAGAATTTAGCTTTGTAATTTTTTTAAAAAAAAATATGGATTACTACAGTGTTTTCCCTACATAGTTTTTGTTTGCTACAGTGTTTCATCACATATTTTTTAAAAAAATTATCTTTATTGAATTTATTTTTTCAATGTTGAGTTAGCTAATAATCTAGCTTTGGCTTTCCCCCATGTTTTTTTAATTTTTTTTTGTTTTTTTTTTCAAAATTGTCATTTTTTATATATTTTTTTTTTCAGAATTATTTTTGTTGATTTTTTGTTTTACTATTAAGTTTGGTTGAAAATTTAATTTTTTTGTTTTTTTTTTTAAAACACTGTAGCTTTCCCCACGTGTTTTTTTTTCCGCTTTTGTTTCCTTTCTTTACATGTTTTTTTTTCATTTATTTTACACAAAATTGACTTTTTTTTTCCAAATAGTCTTTGTCGGTTTTTTTTATATATTGAGCTGGTTGAGAACTTAGCTTTGTAGCTTTTTTCAAAAAACAAAAAAAACACTATGGATTACTACAAAGTATTGGCTTTTTTTTTCCTTTTAATTTTGTTTAATGAATTTTTTTTGTTTGATTTAGTTTGTTAGTGTTAAATTTTTTTTAATTTAGTTATCAGATTTTCATGATACGAATCTCGGATTTGATGGGTTAACCTGATTTGACGAGTTATTTTTTCCATGTAGTTTTGTTTGTTAAAGTTAATTTTCTTTCTATTTAATTATCAGACTTTCATACTTTCATGACACGTATCATAAGCTTGACGGGTTAACTTGGTTTGATGGATTAACCCGTCATTTTTTTTTCTATTTAGTTATCAAACTTTCATGACGTGAATCCCAGGTTTTACGAGATAACCTGGTCATGTTTCTATGATATTACAAACAAAAAAAACTATATATATTCTATTATTCATTGCTGATGTAATTATTATTTTACTTTTATATTAGAAAACAAATTTATGGGTATTGGGTTTATTTCAATCTTTTCTCACAGGTCATTAGTCATTAAATAATTGATTATGAGTGTAGGTGTCTTTTTTGTTATTACCTTGTTCATCGAGGATAATTTGATCTTTTAATAAGAATTAATTATTATCTAAATAGAAAAAGATATTGTCGGGTGCAGCACCTCCCGGTGGTCATATACGCCTTGATGTCGTCTCATTGAAAGTGTCAGCTGCTTTTTGTTGTTGGTACGACGAGTGTCGATAGAGGTGGGGCGATTTATCGTCAGTGAGGCTTTCTTTTTTTTCCTTCTTTTATCTCTCCTCCCCCGAAAATTACATGTTGGTCATCTTTATTGTTGATATGTCAACTTCACTTCTTTTTTTTATGATTTTTATCATTTTGATTCTCTAAACCCATATGGAAGTCAATCAGCCAAGAATTCTAGATTTTTAGCAGCAAATATAGGGAGAAATTTGTTTTTTTAAAAAAAAAAACAAGTATTGGTTTTAAATGGATTGGATTTTCAACTGTATATATGGATGACAAGTTTTTGAATTAGGGTAGATAACAAAAATATTTAAAAAAAAAAAAGAAGAGAAAAAAAATAAGGAACGAGAAGATGTAATTTCTATAATTATAGAGTTTTTTCTTTCTTTCTCTAATTTTTTACTTGTTGAATTGCTATTAAGGTTGTTAAAATTGAGTTTATGTTTGAGAAATATTAGATTATTTTATTAATTATGATTTGCTAGTTTTCTTATTTTAGGGCTACAATGTAGTCATTAAAAATAAATTCCTTCGTATTGGATGTATTTCAATTTTTTTCTCACAACTCCTTTGTTATTAAAGAATTGATAAGGAGTACAGGTTTCTTTTTTATTTTTTTAAGCATAGTGAAGTTGTCTAATTATCCTCCAAGTCAAGAATTCTAAAACTGACACAAAGAGATCTATTTATTTTCTAAAATACAATAAAATGACAAGTTTATTCTTTAAATAAAAAAAAAATTAATCCTGCTCCTAGGGGTCTTTTGGTCTTTTCACTCTTTTTTTTGTTATTATCAAGTTCATCGAGGGCAATTTAGTCTTTTAATAAGGATTAATTATTATATAAATAGAAAAAAATATTGGCGAGTGCGGCGCCTCCCGGTGGCCATATATGCCTTGATGTCGTCTCATTGGAAGTGTCATCGCTTCCTTTTCTTTGTTGGTACGACGAGTGTCGACGGAGGTGGGGCGGTTTATCGCTAGCGGGGCTTTCTTTTTTTTTTTTTTCTCTCTCCTTCCCCGAAAATTACAGGTTGGTCATCTTTGTTGTTGATATGTCAACTTCACTTTTTATTCTTTTAATTTTTAATTTTTATCATTTTAATTCTTTAAACCCATATAGAAGTCAATCAGCCAAGAATTCTAGATTTTTAACAGTAAATTTAGGGAGAAATTTGTTTTAAAATTTAAAACAAGAATTGGTTTTAAAATGGATTGGATTTTCAACTGCAGATATGGACAACAAGTTTTTGAATTAGGGTAGATAACAAAAATATTTGGAAAAAAAAAGAGAAAAAAATAGGGAAAGAGAAGCTATAATTTCTATAATTACAGAGCTTTTTATTTTTTTCTCTATTTTTTTACTTGTTGAATTGCTATTAAGGTTGTTAAAATTGAGTTTGTGTTTGAGAAATAATTAGATTATTTATTAATTATAATTTGCTAGTTTTCTTATTTTAGGGCTACGATGTAGTCGTTAAAGTTTTGACATGATTTGAATATGGTTGTATTGAATATCCTTTGTTAATAACAATTGGATGATTTCAAATTTTATTCTTGTAATTTATTGACCATGAATTGCATGCTTAAAATGTTGAATGAAGTAATGAAAATTGAAGTTCAATGTTAGTTCATGAATTCATCAAACCTTAGTAGTGTAGTTTAGAAATAAATACATAATTTTGTGACCTACATTTAAGAATTTCATAGAGTATAATGAATTTATATTAATCTTTATCATCACGACGATAGACATAAGAATAATATAGATATAGGTGTTATACCTTGAAATAAGATATCACATAAAAAAAAAAGAGAGAGAATTTGGTTATTGTAATTAGCAAAACATTAATGCAAGCAACCAAGTTTAAACTCATTTAAGAAATTTAATTGATGAAATCCAAACCCTAGGAACCTTTCATATTTGATTTTTCAAGTAGAAAAATTTGTTGTCAATCACAACAATTTAGGATTATCTAAATAATATAGAAATTTATATATTGGTACTTGAATCTCCTTCTTATGAAAAGGATACTCTTTTGACATTTTCTATTTATCACGACCCATGCACTTGTGGTAGAGTCTAAATGTCATCATTGATTTGGTCTAAACTTTAACATGCTCGTATCAACATATCATAAAAGTTTGTCTTACAGTGTGCATGACTAGTTAGTCTTGGATTTAATAACTAATTGTTGACTAGAAGCACAAGTACTTTATCTAATTGAATGTTTGGGATTGATTGTTGACATATAGAGTTTAGTTTGACAAGGGTTTAAACTATACATCTCTTTGTCCTATATGTCACTCTATTCAAAAGGATGTCCTTAATCTTCTAAGAGACTGTCTTTATGTTAAACGAGTTTGAATGGTTAGTTTTATGATTGGCTTTATATTAATTGCAATGAAGAATTTCTCTATTACTCGATTTTTTATAAATTTTTGTTAGACTATTTGAAAGAGTATATAAATAATGAGAGTTTTTTTTATATAGGGAATGTATGTTTCTTCATGCTTATATTTGGCAGGTTAAACATGGTTTTAATGGTTATGAAGTAGCCTTTACTATTAACCTATTCGTTTAATGTCATGGATTCTTCCATAGCAAGGATGGGTAAAGCTTAACATATATGAAAACTTTCTGGGTAGTCTATTTTGTAACCATCTTGATACTTACTTTATAAGGTTTTTTTTTTATCAATATTGATTGTGCTATTAACATGGTGGAAAAAATATAGGGCTTCTAGCAAGGTCTTTTATTAACTAAATAAAGTGGTTACTCTCATCTTATTATTGAGATGAGTTTTTTTAGAGGTTTTAAAGTGTATTTACATTATTTTTCTTGTTTTTCTCTCATCCTCGTCTAATGCTTATTCTTGAAATTCAAAATTTTTTTTATAGAGCATAACAATCTCAAAATCTCAATGTTTCATGAAAAGTAACATGACGAAGTCTGGAGCAAACTTATGAAGATATCAAGGTTTTTCCATAGTAGATTGACGGGCTTCGAGAGTTGATGAATAGGAGCTTGGTTAAATGTTCACAAGTTCTTGGAAAAAAAGTCTCAAGTATTATGTAGGGGACTTACAATGCTTAAATTAGTAAAGATATAGAAGGAATATTGCCTTAAAGGTTATATTTGTATATAATGAATGAGAAGAAAATGTGTTATTTATGTATTGATGGTCCTCTTTCTTTGTCCTAATAATTCATTGGAATTTATATATTCATAAATCATACTAACTTGCATGGAGTAGAGGGTAAAAGAAAGAATATGAAACGCCTCGAACTTTTTATATAATTAATATCTTTCTAATTGTTTTATACGAGAAATTTATGGGTATTTTTTTTATCATAAGACATTATCGAGTTCACCTTTTAATAATTATATCCACAAGTACATTAATATACAATTTATACTTAAACATTACTGCCATTACAATACCTTATAAATTACATGCATAAACTTGTTTATAATACAATCGTTATATAATATCAAGACTTATCTAATAGTAAAGGTCAGGCAACTCAATAAAATTTTCTAAAAGCATCGAGGCCTTTAAAAAAAGATATTTATAAAACACACAAAATCATAAAAATTAGCATAAGTATTTACATAATCATGATTACTACATTTACAAATAAATAAACAAAATCAATATCATTTATCCTTCTATACGTATGCCAATCCATGTCTTTTTTAATTTAATACTTCCTGAACAACAACTAATAAACTCTCTTTTTTTCTCGTTAAACTCATTAAATTAATGTCATTACACATGTAACTACTTTTTAATTTACCATTTATTTCATGGCTCATTTCAATATAATTTTTCACCCACTTCTTTTAATTCATCAAAATTATTTTAACATTTTTCATATCATGTTCCCTTTCCACATTGTATTTTATCTATGCCCTATTTCATCTTATGAGCACATTTATGCTATACTACTATTTCACAACACCTTTAATTAATGCTATATTTTGTCTCTCCATTACAATTATATGTTTTCATCTTTCCTAAACTTTTATTTCATTTCAACCAACTGATTTTGTTGGTTCATTATTTTATCTATATAATTTTTTTTTTAAAAAAAACTCAATATACTTCAAGTCCGTTTTTGGCTTACACATACATTTCTTTCATTCTCAGATACTTTATTTCTAATATGGCCCTTTCAATTATGTCTTTCATCTTTAATATTTCGTAGATTCATTTATAGTACATTTTGATATTTCCTTCCAACTTAAATGTTTCTTGTGTCCATCTCATTAGTTTTTTCAAAATCAAATATTTCTTATGCCCATTATGAAATAATTCATTATTTTACCAATATAATTATTTTTATGTCCATTTATGGCACCTTACAATATATTTTCATCTTAGTATTTTTCTTGTGACCATTTATAGCATATTCAATTATTTTTATATCTCAATATCTTCCTTGTTCTTATTTATAGCATATTCAAATATTTTTCTATCTTCTATTTTCCTTGTGTCTATTTATGGCGTATTCAAATATCATATAATAAATTCTCCTATTACGGACAATTTAGATATCACAATGTAAATTCTATCATTCTGTATTATAATTTTCACCATTGTATTCCATTTAATTCCCACATATTTAAAACACAATTATATGCCCTACAAGCATGGTGTACATAATATTATTTTCCTGTCCCATAAGCATAATTTATTTATATTAATTTCCTGTTTTGTAAACATTATTTTTGTAAAATTATTTGAGCCTTTATCCAAGCGGTCGACTATAACACTCATCGATTACATTAGTCTCCGTCTAAATAGCAAACTATATTTGTATCATATTCTATGTCCAAAAATTTAACTATGATACCATCAAATCTCATTAGTTTCTATTCAAACAACAGACTATATATGTATCCATAGTTTACGCCCAAACGCTCGACTATGATACCGTCAAATCTCATTAGTCCCCGTCTAACGGCATATTATATTTGTATCCATAGTCTATGTCCAAATATTCGCCATCAAATCTCATTAGTCTCATTCCAGACAGTAGACTTTCTCACACATTACAGCTTCAGTCCAAATGACTGGCTTTCCCACTCGTTACATGGTCTACCATTATGGTCAATTCAAAACACATAACAATTACAGTTGTTGTGGTTGTTCACAAAAACAATATTTATTATGACCGTTTACAAACACAATATTTATTACAGTTGTTATGATCGACTACAAATCACATGTAATATCATTGCTTTTGAGATCGATTACAGAACACATATATTTTCTTTTTCTGATTTCATGCAACACAATTAAATGTACATTGAAAATCTAACAACTATATAAGCATTTTAAATAATTAAAAAGAGCAAGGGGGTAATCTCTTACCTTAAACTCCTGCTATACAAGCTCTATAGAAGTCGGGTCCACCCTAACCTCTTCTCCTACAACTCCCAAACAATAATAAGTAATACTCACATCACTAATGAAATTCAATCATAGAAACCTCCATACATCTCAAAATCCCAATTAATACCCCCTAACAATCACTCAAACCTTACATCATAAAACTCTCCAATCATGTGTAAACAATTTGATGTAAGCATAATTTCTCCCCATTCTACATTTACATACAACTAAATACATTAAACCAACAAGCCTGCAAAATTTCAAACTTTCTATCATTCAAACACTTGAACATTATAAGTAAATTTTTAATAGATAACATTAAGACTCCAAAACCAATATTCAATATTCTTAGCAACAATATTTCATAATTTTATCAAATTTTTGTGACCCCTAAAATCTCCACTCATGGCTGGCCATAATAGAGAATAAATTCCCATGATTTATTTTCAATTCTTCTTCAAGTCCCTCACCATAATGTAATCTAAATCATAATCGACCAATAATTTCACCACTTCATTTTCTAATCACTATTTACACATAGAACCCAGGTTTACAAATTTAGGGATTTTAAATCCCTTGTAAATAATTTACAAGAAAAATACAATTAATGTAAAAGAAATATCTTACCACAATCAATCAATCATAATTTGATATGCCTTTAGCACTAAATCCCAAGAATTTTCTATTTCCCTTTAAATTTCAAATTTTCCCACTCTAAACAACAAACTTCCAATTCCTTTCCACTCTAAATTTCCTAGTTTAGATTGTTTATCCCTTTAAAACTTGCCTACAACACTCATCCAAGCCTTTCTTTTGAAAGAATAAGTAAGATTTACGGAGAAGATGATAGAAAACTAGACTTTTGTTTTTCATCTATGAGCGTTGACAACTTTCCTTATAAAAGGGAAAGGATGAACTTATGTTCGTATTTACAAAATTACCATTGAAAATAGTCCATGTGTTTTTTATGTATTTTCTTATCTGACCATCGACACTTCCACAAAGCTTTTCCAAACTTTGATTGATCTAAAATTTTAACCCAAGATAGATCAATATACTAGAATACTCCACATTAAATTTTAGTATGATCCAATGGTCGAATTAAGAGTTATACTCAATATTATAAAATTAGACAATAGGAAATTTGACGTCAAAATCTGAATTTGCATTTTGTTTTATTTACTTCAATCATCAAGATTTTTAATCTAATTCATTGAGAACTCTCATTCATAGTCATAATAAGATTTTTCTCATAGTTTTCACCATTTTCAGTCAAAATAGAGCGATTGTAGCAAGGCTTATACCATTAATCAATGTTTTATGTGTAAAAGTCCTACATAATTTTATTTTGAATTCCACTATATTATTGTTTTTGTTTTCCAACTATTTTCACCCTAATTTATAAATTTTTTCCTTTGAATAGTTATTTTACTTGATCGGGAAGTTTATGCGATTTATCACTAATTAATATTTCATATACTGATTTTATTACTTTATTTCATCCAAAATTTAAGTTAATTATCTAGGGATGTTCTTCCTAAATCATAAAATATTATTTCATGTAGTCTTGATCGTATCACATTTTTTTAAATGAATGATTTTCTTGCGCTTCTTTAAATAGAAATACATCTTTAAAGAATATAATATTCATTGATTCCTTTATCGTATTAGGATGAATATTCTCAATACTTGACCTGTGTATGAGAAATCAATACACACTATTATTGTAAGCATTTCTAATAAATACAAAATTCATAATTTCAGATTCTATCTTGACCTTTTTAGGATCAAGTACTGCTACATTTACATGACACCCTCATACTTTAAGGTATTTGTAGGAAAGTTTTCTACCTTTCTATAATTTATATGGTGAGTTTTCTAAATTTTTATGGGGTACTTTCTTAAGTATATAACTAGCGGTTAGAAATGCCTTGCCCCACAAGTTTTGAGGTACTTATAAACTTATCAACACGACATTCATTATTTTTTTAATGTTCAATCCTTACATTCCACAATGCTATTTTATTGAGGTGAATACGGAGCAATAGTTTAATGGATAATACCATTTTAGGAACATAATTCACCAAATAGTGTTTTATATTCTCCAGCTTTATCACTTCTTATTGCCTTAATCTTTTTATTAAGTTGATTTTAAACTTTATTATTGTAATATTTAAACATTTCATTCATCTACAAAAATAATATAATACTTTTTTTTATTGTAACAACCCGACTTTTTCAAGGCCAAAATCGATGGAATTTTTTTTGGTCCGATTCTGGATGTTTTATAATTGTATTCCATTCATTAACAAGGCACAATCCATGTAGGATAATGTAAATCAATATTCTCATAAAATGAATTCTCAATACACGTGCTCATATTATTATATTTTCATATTCATAGGTTTACATTACATCATATTGACATACTCACAAATTCACATTCCTATTCTAGTCTCGTTAACATCACGAGTTCATACAAGAGTGCCGAACAATAAGTTACAGAATTAGTACTTTCGTTATCATGACCTCATGTAATTTCACAACATGACATCCTTATAAAATGAATACCTCATATGTATATTCATACACATCATATCAACTTGTTCGCATATTCACATATGTGTTCCATTTCAATTTTTCATTACTAGTCTCTAAAAAAGGGGTTGGACGACTAATTGAGTGATTAACACGTCCGTTCATATAGAAATCATATCACCTACAACATGCGAATATATAGTTCTTTTCAAAATGTGTGAGCTACGAAATGGATTTCCCCATACACCATGTTGGTATGATGTTCTTGTTACAGCACAATGATTTATCAAATGGATTTCCCCATACACCATGTTGGTATGATGTTCTTGTTACAGCACAATGATTTATCCCGGATGCCATTAGCAGAGGCTAATCAATGATTTGTCCCGGTCATCCCTTCGGATGCCATTAGCCGAAGCTAATCAATGATTTATCTCGGTCATCTATTTGGATGCCATTAGCCAAAGCTAATCAATCATTTGTCCCAGTCATCCATTTAGATGCCATTAGCCGAAGCTAATCATCAACCAATCAAACGTTCCAAAGGTGGTTTATGAAATCACTATAACATGGTAATATCCCTTGATTTGCTCATTCAAATGATTCATAACAACTTGACATTCACTGCAACGTAATAGCAGACCCTTCGTGATACTCGTACAAGCATTCTATAATAGTTTAACATTCAGTAAACACAATAATAGATCCTTTGTAATACACAAACAAACATTCCATAACAATTTAGCATTCAGTATCACAATAGTACACCCTTCGTATTACTCATCCAACCATTCATGACAATTAATGTTTAATAGAATACAAAATAGATCCTTCATGATTCTCATACAACCATTCGTTACAATTACATTCAATAAAATACAACAGTAGATCCTTCGTAATACTCATACAACCATTCATCATAATTACATTCAATAAAATATAATAGTAAATCCTTCGTAATACTCATACAACCATTCGTCACAATTATATCTAATAAAATACAACAGTAGATCCTTTGTAATACTCATACAACCAATCGTCAAATTTACATCGAATAAAATACAACAGTAGATCCTTCGTAATACTTATACTACCATTCATCAACATCCCAAATTCATAATACCCCAATCAACATCTCATAGTCGGTTTAATATTCATCGCAACATAATAATATAAATCCACCTCAAACAAGTCATTTCAGAACATTAACATTTTCGTCATTGTTTCAACATTCAACAAGAACCTGATCGATATTTTATAGTTGTTTCAACAATCATCAAGAATTCAATCAAACACTTCATTGTCGTTTCTTCATCCAACAAGGATTTAATAAAATATCATAAGTAAATTATTTCAAAACATAAACATCATACGAGAAAAAGGTGGGAACCACCTACCTTCCACTTGCGGTTTGTCCTTGTCCTAACGATGGTCCGATCCCGGCCGCACCACCTAAGACATCAATGCCAAATCATTATATTTGCATCCTCAAATCACATTCATCATCATACTTATTTTAAGAATCCATATGTCCACATTCAAGTGTTCCACATTTTACACCATCATAATGAAATTGTTACAAACATTTAAGTCATTTATGACCGGGGAGTCTATTGTAAAAAATCGGTAGCTAAACCGGTTCGCTGATCGCACAATTCGACAAAAAAAAACTAATTCGCTAAGAGGTGCACAATTCGACAATAGAAAACTGATTCACTGCAAGCATTTTAATTTCACCAGCGAATGCTACTTCGCTATAGCCAACACACTTTCAACAGCGAATGCTAATTCGCTGCATGCAACTCAATTTCAGCAGCGAATCGCAATTTCGCTGCAGTTAATATAATTTCGGCAGCGAACGCTGATTCACTACAGAACAACTCAACCTCAGCAGTGAATGCTAATTCGCTGCAGATCAACACACTCTCGGCAGCGAAGGCTAATTCGCTATAGACAACTCGATTTTGGCAGCGAATCATAAATTCGCTATAGAACACACACTTTTGGCAACAAACGCTGATTCGCTGTAGACAACTCAGTTTTGGTAGCGAATCACCAATTCAATGCAAACAACACAACTTCGGCAGCGAATCACAAATTCACTACATACAACACAACTTCGGCAGCGAATTGTAAATTCGCTGCAAAACACACAATTCGGCAGTGAATACTAATTCGCTGCAGACAATTCAATTTCGATAGTGAATCACAATCTTTCTACAGACTATATAGTTTCGGCAGCGAATCACAATTTCACTGCAGGCAAATACTGTTTCGGCAGTGAATCACAATTTCACTGCAGACAACACAACTTCGGCAACGAGTTCTAAATTCATTGCAGAACACACAACTCAGTAGCGAATGCTAATTCGCTGTAAACAATTCAGTTTTGGCAGGGAATCACAATTTCACTGCAGACAATACAGTTTCGACAGTGAATCACAAATTCGCTGCAGAACATACAATTCGACAGTGAATGCTAATTTCGCTGAGATAATTCAAATTCGGCGGCGAATCATAATTTCATCGCGAGATAATACAGTTTGCGGCGAATCATAATTTCACTTTACGAGACAATACAGTTTCGGCAGCGAATCACAAATTCGCCTAGAACATACAATTCGACAGTGAATGCTAATTCGCTGCAGATAATTCAAATTCGGCAGCGAATTATAATTTCACTGCAGATAATACAGTTTCGGCAGCGAATCACAATTTCACTACAGACAACACAACTTTGGTAGTGAATTGTAAATTCGTTGCAGAACACACAATTCAGTTTTGATAACAAATCACAATTTCGCTGCAGACAATACAGTTTCGGCAGCGAATCACAATTTCACTACAGACAACACAACTTCGGCAGTGAATCGTAAATTCGCTGCAGAACACACAATTCGACAGCGAATGCTAATTCGGTGCAGACAATTCAGTTTCGGCCAAATGCTCATTCTTATTGCAGATAAAGCATTTTCCATTGAACATCTTGGCAATTTATTTGTCTTTCATGACAAGCCTTTTCTTTTGATTTTTAATTGTAGGACTTCGGCACTTATGCCACAATATTTGCTTTAAAGGAACTAAAAGAGTTGACCTTTTTTTTATATAACTTGTATCCTCTCTTATCTTTAACCTTAAAATAAGGTCTTCAACTCTCATTTCCTTGCGCTTATGCTTAAGGTAGTTTTTGAATTCTTTTCAAGATGGTGTCAATTTCTCAATGACTGCTTTCATTTAAAGTATTCATTAGAGATATACATTCATCATGTATATCATGCAAGATGAGTTGAAACTCTTTAACTTTATAAAGTTAAGCGAGGTAAAAAATAAACATTTTATAAAGTTCAGAATGGTAAATTCAAAGCATCCACTAAATCCTTATAAATTCATTTAAAGATTTTAAGCAAGTTGCATGAACATATCAACAAGTTTGCAAAACATGTATAAACTATATATATCAACAAGATTTCTTTTGTAGCATATTAAGCAAAAATCATAAATGCTCAATATGCTCACCTAAATTCTTACTATGAATATCATCAAAGTAATCAACCACAAAACTACCTATGAATGCACATTATATATGATTCATCAATGTCATTAAATTACTATGTATAATAGTAAGACTAAACAACATGACAAACCATTTAAATAATCCATATTTAATCTTAAAGTTATTTTTCCGTCCATACCCTTTTTTCATCTTAATTTGATGATAACCAATTTTCAAATCAATCTTACTAAACATATAAGATTTAAGCACTCGTTAAAAATATCATCAAGTTTAGGGATAAGATGTCCATACTTTACCATACTATTATTGATTGTATCATTTATCAATGGCAAACCACTATGGATGTCATTAGGAAATACATAACATAATCTTGAAAACAACTTAGAACCTTTATTAGAAAGCCTTAACAAACTATGATCGACTTGAAATTTTAACCAAGATAAAAAAAAAGATCTCTGAAGACTTTCGGTAAAATTTTAGCTTGATTAAACAGTTGGATAAAAAATTATGTTTGTTGGCGTAAAGTTGCGTACTAGGACAAATTAAGCTCAAATCCAAATTTGATTGTCCTATATCATCCTCAAAATCCTGTCACAAAGATATAACAACACTGGGAATAAAAGAATCAATATTATTAGTGTTAAAATATATTTTCTTATACACAAGTAAAATCATAGACATGTTAGAAAAAATAAGCACTCTTGATCTCACTCTCTTTTGTATAGAAACTTGAGTGTTTTCTACACTCTTTTCTTTTCTCATCCTCATTTTCTTCTCTCCACTCTTAGCTTCAATTGACTTTTTTTTCTCCCTTAGCCGAATCTGAGTCTTTTCTCTCCTCTCTTACTATTTTCTTAAGGCACACTTTATTTTCGCTCTTTAAACTCACAACCTCATATAGTTTATTCTCACAATAAAACTCACTACTCTTATGTTTCACACAATTTATTAGGTTTTTCACGCTAATAGTATCATGACGCCTTTTACCACTCTATTCCCGTACTTTGATTCTTAAAAGTAACTTACTTACAAGTAGGAATGTAAATTTGTGTGAATATAATGATGAAAATAAAGACATAAAATAAAAACAAGAATTATTATTAAGAGATAATAAAAGCTATGGAATTCAAGAAAATCAAGAAAACGTCTTAAGAAATCAAGAAACTAAAGAAATTGATGCAAGATAATTCTATTCTATCTAAATTTGCAAGAAATCAATCAAGATCACCAAGAGTCCAAAATAAGTTTTGACTAAACCCTAGCTCATGTAAGATCTAAAATTTTCAAATTGCTTCTTCATGAATCCTTTCAAGATTTGCAATTTTAATTTTTTTAAATTGGTGCCAGATTTCTCAAGTCACAAAGATGAACACAATTTGTTTTGTATGTAGTTTTTCAGCAACTTCAAGATTTTTTCCCTATCAAAAACTGAATTTCTTCTTTTTTTTTCTTTTAAAATGAAACACAACCAAGATTAATCATGAATTAGTCTTTTTTTATAAGTCAAGACCCTAAAGAGAAAGAAACCAAGAAAAAAGAAAGAAACAAACCCTAGATATGGCAAGATCTAAATAAAACCCTAGAATTATTTGTAACAATGAAAATTAAAGAGATATAACTTGAAATAAAAATCTCAATACGGGAATCATTCAACCACACAAAGAGAAATAAAGCATATAATATTCAGCAACTTTAGAGAAAATCTCATAAACTAAATAAAAATCTTTATATGTAAATCCTAAAACTAATGGGTTAAACATGCACTCAATTTAAATAAAGTTCAAACTAATTAAAAAAAGGTTTAAAATAATAAAAATAAATAAAATAATAGTCTAAGATTATTTTTCACCATTTACCGTAAATGATAGTGAAAATACCCAAGATAAATAATTGTTGAAGAATCCTTGTTGATCAAAAAAGCCTGATGCCTTGTAAAATAAGAATTATTTTCTGACCAATTAATTTTTCTTGTTTGATATGAAATCCTGATAAAATAAGTATGTTAAAAGCTACCACATAAGTTTCCAATAGCATTAAGGACTCCTTGTAATGAATGAAATCCATCACTTTTAAGGAAACAATGTTTTTTTTTTTTTTTTGCACTTTGTTGACAGGTTTTAGGTCCAACTTCAAACACATCATTCTCTCTCAAACGGATGAATTAACAGGTTTATCATATGTCGTTGGAAAGGTACAAATGTCTAGGTTTCAACCAAATTAGAATCACATTCAAAATCCTTTTGTAACTCCATTTATTATCCGAAAAGTAGAAAAAGGATCAGACTGACATATTTGAACTTTTTTAACCTAAATCTCTTAATTTAGCTCATTGAACTCCTCTTGGATCTACTTCGTTTTAGATATTAGAATACATACAATGAACACTCATGATGGATCATTTGATGTCGTAGTCAGGATCGCATCAATATATATGTATATACGTTTATTATTTTTAATGTTTCAACATGCATATTTTTTGAATAATTGATTTGTTAAAATAAAATCTTCTTGGATTTATATTTATATTATTTTTATTTAACTAAGTATGAGAGTTTTGGTAAAATTCAATATTTATATAAACTTAATATTTAGTTTTTCATTGGATATTTAAACTATCAAATATTAATAAATATAAAACAAATATATATTTTTTTATTGACGAGGAAGCCTCGAGGCTGGTGGGGGAAATTTCTTTTCCCCATGTCCAATCTGCCTCACGGCCATCCCTATAATGTATAAAAACATGAACCGCTCAAAATCTATAAATTGACCTTTATGGCTTTAACACATGATACTAATGTTATAAAATATATCAATGCTAATAAGTCGATTCAAACCAATCTCTAACTAAAAAAAAAAAAACTAACATTAATGAATTTCCTTAAAAGAATTATTAATTCCCAAAATTAAATTAATTAATTTTTTTTTTATTTTCTTTTTTATACACCATGTAAAATTCCCTTAAATAACATAAAATAAGTTTTATAAATCATTCCTAACTTATATAATACCCTATTGGGATTGTTATCAAAACTCTAAAAATATTTAAAAAGAAGCAAAAATAAAAATAAAAATAAAATTCAAAAGTAATATAATAACATCATAATTCATCAATTTATTAAATACTTAATTATTCTTTTTGTAGGTTATTTTTCATCATTATCATACATTAGTTTTGACTTATTTGGGTACAGAATTCATAATATTTACATTATTTTTTGAAAAAAAAATATAATAAAAATGATTGATATACAGTATAAATAAAATTGATCTATTATTTAGATAAAATAATTCAGAACTACTATAACAATGATAGTGATTTGTGGTAAGAAAATTATTGCAATGTTGTAATATTAAAATGTAAAAATTAGTGTATGATATCGAATGATATAATTAATTTCTATGGAATATTCATCATATAATCAATGTAAATCAAGTTTTTAAAATTGAAACAATAAAATATTTTTTTAACGGTAAAAATAAAAATTCTTTTATCTTTTTGTTTCTTTTATTTTTGTAATAAATAGATGGAAATCCCTTAGAAAAAATTGAAAAGTTCAAAAATTATACCTTTTTTTTTTTAGTGTGGTGAGGCTAGTTTGTGTGAATAAGAAATCAAACAAATTATATGTTAAAAAATTATATAAAATTATTTATATTTTTAAAAAATTAATTTAATAAATATTTAAATTTATTCATCTATAAAAAAAATTCATAAAATCTGTTCAAGGTATAAAAAAGGGACTCCAAAATAGTTGAATAATACTTATAGAAATCACCCTCTAAAAACCTAGTAAAAAAAAAGACGGAGAAAACGAAAGAAACAATTTAGAGAAAGGAAGCTCCATGGGGCAGTCGAAGGAAATCGTGAGCTGGACCATTGGGCTAATCTAACAAACTTTCTGCTGAGCCCTTTTGAGCTCATGAGCTGGACCACTCAGCAACCAAACAATGGACCTTTGAGCTCATGCCTGTAATTATTAGGCTTACTTCATTAATTAAAATAAAACCTTTCAATAAAAAAACAGACACCGGCCTTCATTCCATTCAATTTCAGTACCACAGATCCGATCCAGAATTAATCCGATCAAGAAACCAGGTCTCGGGTTTGGTTATGGCACGTGTCAGGACATCTACCAAACTCAAACAAGGGGAGAGTGTTGAGAATTTTAGGTGTTCTTGCAAAACTAGCCTCGGTGCTCGTGTTTTATCCCGATAATGAAATTTTTATATATATATAAACAATGATATTTAGATATTAAAAAAAATTAGAAAAAAATATAAAAAACTATTTATGACAAGTATATATCAATACTAATCAAAATTAAACTAACACGGGATAATACGTTAAATTTATAGTTTAAGTTAGGTAACTGAAATAACTAATATAAAAGGAATCATAAAGTATTTTTAAAAAAGAAAATTATTAGCTTTTAAAATCATAACTAAAGTTATTAGACTTGAAACATCCAATCTAAAAACACCATAAAATTTATTTTTTAATAAATTAAATATTAAAAAATAAAATTGCAGGGAAAAGAAAAGAATTTTAATTATACAAAATGATTAAAAAATAATAATAATTCAAAAAATAAGAATCAAAATTATTATTATTATTATTAAGTAATATCATTATTATTATTATTATTATCGTTATTATCATTATCATTATCATTATTATTATTATTATTACTACTACCACCAAAAATTTTACCATCATCAATATTATCATCACCTCTATTAATATCACAGTTATTATTAATATTATCATCATCATCACTACTATTATTACAATGAAAACTACTATTATCATCATAACTGCCACCACCACTATTATTATTATTATCATCACTAATTAAAGTATTATTATTATTATTATTATTAATACTATTATCATCACTATTATTATTATTATTATTATTATTTAATAATAATAATAATATTATTATTATTATTATCAATAAATTGCTTGGGACAAGCCCTTTGGGCCCTGTAATTTAGTTGCTGTCTCTTTTGTTCTTTGTAAAAGAACAGATTGTTTTGTTGGCATATCAAAAGAACTTATCAAGTTGGTTGTTGTTGACGTATGTCGTAGATTCTGTTTGTCTTTTGAGATTTGGTTGACAAGTTCATGGTGCCAGTGCTAGTGCCTGCAAAATTGCTGGGCTGTTTTCGGGCGACTCTGCTTTGTCTTTTATATAAAGGGAGATGTGAGTGAGCTGTTGTTGTTGGAATTTCTTGTTATAGGGATCAGAAGGATACTGATTTCCTTTTTTCTGTGTTGTTTGCATTGGTTGGCGAGAAGAAACATGTTGGGAGGATTAATGTCTCTTGCTGGACCTTCGATTTTAGACAATTTGTTGCTTTTTTCAGTCTCTTTCACTGGGAACACATTTTATAGATTTTGTATCGGTTGTTCTTGCTCTATCATGGCTTGTCAACACATTTATCTCTCTTTTGTTTAACAGAGGGACACGTAAACAATTAAAACAAAATTGAACTCTCATATTTATTTCACATTTAACTTTCATTCTATGAACATACCATTTCCAAGTCAATCTGTGAAATGAGAACAAACGATCATAGTTTTCTGAACACATTTACCTCTCATTTGTTTTAGCTATGCTTGGAGGGAACTTTGCCGCTCTCAGCCTTCTGTGATGCTGTTATTCATGTTCTTGGTAGCTTCTCTTCCTCATTACTTCTTCTTCAAACTTATTGATGGCTTTCATCGTCTAAATTGCTGCAGTTGCATACCTCGACTCACTCTATCAAACTTGCCAGCTACTGCTCTCAAGCCCCTCTCAGTTTCAGGTATTCATAATTTCCAGAGGTTTGCTTCTTCTTTTTTTGGTGTTCTTTGCCACAATCAGCAATGCTTTTGCATCTGCTCTTTTGTTTTTTTTTTATATATATTTTCTAGGCTTTCTTCTTTGACTCATTAAATTAATAAGAGAGTTAGTAGTTCATGGGAACCCTATGTTCGGTTTACTTAGGCTATGTTCTCTCGAATTCTCAATTCTTCATTGATTTGCTCTCGTATATGGTGGTATTTATCACAACACCGAAACTATTTTTTTTTTTAAGAAAAAAACGTAAAGTAACAGCTGAGACACCCACTCGACGCAAGTCCCAAAATAAGTATCATAACTTTACAGCAAGCAAATGAAATGCAGTCGGTCACAAGCTGAATATACGATGGGCACAAATGACCGTTCTTTCGAGGAGACGGCTAGATTTTTGCAGTCTCTGTACCTTAAGAAGAACAATGCAAAGTCTTAATGAAAATAAATGCACAATGATAAGTGGGGCAAGAAAAAAAAATCCCTTTTATCATTTACAATTGAGGAAAAAACGAAAAACGTCAAAGCAATATCTACATAACTCCTATCTTCACTTGCTATAAGGCTACTGCAACCCTATGTTGAGTGAATGTGGTTTTTTTTGACTAATTAGCCTACCGTCGATTCATGGCGGCTTAAATCCTGCTGTGAAAGCAACTGGGATAGACTTGTGCTTGCTTTTCCATGATAGACAAAAAATTAACATCACCTCATATTTATGGCACTAGGGCCTAGATTTTTGTTTCGTCTTAGACTATGTCTTAAAAAAAAACAGTTTCACTCTTTGATGTCAATAAATCAGTGGGCAAAGCTCGGATTGAATCCATTGATAGATTTTCTTTCAAAGAGGACCGTGCAGTCCCCTAACTTAAGTAGAGAATAGCTAGGTTCCCTGCTGTCATTTTATATTCTGGTGATTCATGAAAAAAAACCTCATGAGTTTGTTTTCAAAGACGAGGTTCAAATCTTTGAGATTTATGCTGGTTTTTCCATTGACAACAATGCCATTTTTAAAAACTACACTAAATGTTTTACAGGTGCTTCTGAATAAGTAAGCAAATGGTGAATGCTGGATTATAGAACAAGAATGGAATTGAAGAGTGCTAATTCTTATGCATGGAATTGTGTTCTGTGGTTTCGTTGCTCCATTATGCAGTGAGAAACTTTTTTTTTTATTTCAGTTTCTTACTTAATGATTCAATTTTCATTTACAGGACGTGTAGCTAAGTAGCCATGCATATATGCTGGATATGTTTTTGCAGCTTCTGCAAAAACTCACTTCCTTTAACAGTATTCGGCTTGATTCTTGCTAGCACTGTTATATCCAACTCCTTTTATTTTAATTTATTGAGCACCTTTTTGTTCAAGAATCATTGGATAACAAATATGTTTAATTAAAGTAGCTTCATATTTTCTTTTTTCACTTATTATGCAACCGTTCTACGAATTCCATTTCACTTAAAGATACTATTGCTTAACCACTGCATTCATTGCCTTTTAATGAAACTAGACATCGCTTGCATGCTACGAAAGTTCTTCCATTTCCCCCATGCTATGCGATTTAGGTTTTATGAATTCGAAAATGGCAAGAAAGCCTGCGGCGGTGCTCGGGCAATCCAACTATTACATAAAGTTAAAATGTGTGGTGTTTTTATGGTTTATAAAACATTGTTTATCCTCTAATATTTTATTGTGAATTACAATAGTGTAATTTTTATAAATTATTTTTATTTTTATTTTTATTGGTATAATTGAGCCATTTTGAGGCAAAATTAGAGCTCAATTGCATGTTTTTTTTATAAGGAATTGTTGAATTTAAAAAAAAGGGATTGAAGTGAAAAAAGTGGATAACATAAGTGGTGAATTAAAATTTTTTTTAAAAAACTCATTTGAGTCCCTTATCTTTTTTAGAGATTAGGTGATTGGTTCCTTGAATTTTACAAAATTCAATTATGATATTGGACTTCATTTTATTCATTTTAAGTTTTCTTTGGTGGGAGGAGAGAGGAAATTGTTGGATTCCAGTTTAGAGAGAGAAAATATTTATTGGTGAGGATTTTAGCCACCAAAACAATTATTTTTATATTAAATGGTTTCATATGAGGAGGAGAGTTAAAATTATGTGTTTTTTTTTTTTACCTTGAAAACACTTAAAAACTCAGATTTGAGTTTGAGAAGTTTTTTTTTGTTTCGGGTGTATTTCGGGTTTTAAGGTGATTTGTTTTATGTTTTTTTTATGGTCATGGATTGGTTTAACAAAGTCTCTAGGGTATTTTCTAGATTTTTTGGACAAAAAAATGGGTTGAAAATGGGTTTGTGAGTAAAGAAAAAAAGGACTTCTGTTTTTTTTAATTTTGATTTTTTTAAAATAATGCATTAGTTGATATTTTTTTCAAATAAATCTTGGGTTTATGTTTTAATTAGCCTGTGATGATTTTTTAATGATATTGGGTGTGTTTAATTTTTAAAGAGATATGTATGATTCATTTGTGATTTGTTTTTTAATTTTATAAAGATTAAATTTGTTTTTTTTTAATATTGATTTTTTATTAGTTTTTTTTTTCATATGTGCAACCTTGTATCTTTTTTTGTTTTTATTTAATAAATTTTATGTGTGTCGGCTTTTATTATAAATTTTATTTGTTTTTCTATTACAAATTTATTTTGATAAAGAAATTTATTAAACACAATAAGGTAAATTATTGGTGTTGTGATGTTAAATATTTTGATCTTTATTTGTCGTTTAATTTTTTTACAATATCCCAGTATTATGTTGGTACTTTATTTTTTGATCGTATATTTTTTTTTATCATGTAGTTAAATAAAAAATAGTTTTGAAAAAAATTATAATCGCACTGGAATCTATAACCCGGTTTATACGTTTGACGAGTTCACCCACTGGCTAGATATGTTTTTTTTTTGGATCGTTAATTGATTTTAATAGTTTTTTTCTCGATTTTATCTTTCAATATTAGATTGGTTGGGAAATGAACTGCATGATTTATTTATTTTTGTTTTATTTAGAGTTATCATTTTCTCAAATAAGTTTTTGTTTTTAGGTTGGTGTTGAATTTCGTAACCATATATCTTTATCATACAATTAAAAAAAATATCTTATAATTTTTTTTATTAAACTCAATGGAGTCCATAAATTTTAAGTACGCCGGTTTTTGTTTTTACTTACATAAATATCTTCAAAAATTATAAAAAATTATCCTTTAATATTTTTGTTTTTAGTCATTAAATTTTAAGTGTGTCGGTTTCTATTATAAATTTTATTTATTTTTTTATTACAAATTTATTTTGATAGAGAATTTATTCAACACAACATTGTAAATTATTGGTGTTGTGATGTTAAATATTTTAATCTTCATTTGTCTTTTAATTTTTTACAGCATCTCAGTATTAGGTTGATGTTTTATTTTTTTTATTGTATGTTTTTTTCTTATCATGTAGTTAAATAAAAAATAGTTTTGAAAAAAAAATTGTAATCTCACTGGAGTCCAAAACCCGGGTTACCTAGTTTATAGTTTTGTCCAGTTCACCCACTGGTTGGAGATGCTTTTTTGGTTTTATGGCCCGTTAATTGCTTTTAATAGTTTTTTCCTCGATTTTATCCTTTAATATTGGATTAGTTTTGAAGTAAACTGCATGATTTTTTTTTATTTTATTTAGGGTTATCACTATTTCAAATAAGTTTTTATTTTAGGTTGGTGCTCTTTATGACCATATGTTTTTATCATATAATTAAAAAAATATCTTATAATTTTTTTTATTAAACTCAATAGAGTCTATGACATTGTTTGTTAGGGAACTGAGATGGATCTAATATGTCATTATCTCAATAGTTTTTGTGAAAAAAATTATCATCTTGAAGTTTTGTTAAAAGTCAAGTCATGTTTTTACCAGTTATCAAGACCGCATCTTGATCCATGAAATTAATTAATTTAATTTGAGTAAATTCTTGCATAATTTAATTTGAAACTCAAATTAAGTTGTGAGATCTTAAGATTGACTAATTAAACCATGTTTAATAACATGGTTAAAAAATCTCTTCAAACTCTTAATATATATGTATATATATATATATATATATATATTTTTTTTTTAAATTTATCTAACCCGCAGTTAATCACGGCCAGATATTTATCCAGACAAGCTAGTAATAACAATAAAAGCTGAAATATGGGAATTCGTGGACTACGAGGCAGAACTGGAAAACTCTTCCACTCAGCAGAATCGGACTCTATCAACTTTATACACGCCTCAACTCTAAAGCCCTCCGACCTAAGTTGGCCATTGGTATTTAATACAATGGACTCAAGGGAGACAGAAAGCACCGTTTAATTAACCATATCTCCAGAGAATCAAAAGCGCCAGGGAATTTTGCTAAAATCGTGGGTCCCCCCAGCGGGAAATGGGGTATCCCCTGAAAGCGACGCCCACGTTATCTCTTTTGTTTTCTTCTTCATGCCCTCCCTCCCTCTTTCTTTTCACTCAATTATCCCAGACTTTTTGCTAATGGCCGTGTCTTATTGTGTCGGTTGTTATTTTTAAAGTACTGAATTAATATATATTTTTTATTTTATTTTTAATATTAAAATGATAAAAAAAAAATTCAATTTCTTTTAAAATCATTTTTGAAAAACAGAAGTAATGTTACTCTAACAACTATTTGGAATTCTAGTAGTGATTTTTTATTTAGAAATGTATTAAAATAATTTTTTTTTATTTTTTAAAAATTATTTTAAGATTAATAAATCAAAACAATCTGAAAATATAAAAAATAATTTTTAATACATTTTTAATTTTTAATTTTGTTTTCAATATAATTTCAACCGCTCGGAGCCTAAATCTTTCAAGGAAACACATCATTACCCATTTCTGCTGCCATTGCTTTATTTGGTATAGTTTTGCCACCATCACCATGCCACCTTTTTCTTAATCTAATGCCCTTAATTAAGGTTAGGTTTGGATTTGAAAATCACTTTTGAGGCTCCTACCAATGTTATCTTGACAGGCCTCCAATGGCGAGCTAAAGTTGATGGAGAAACCTACAAGGATTGTCCCAAGAAGATGACAAAAATTAACTAGATCGTCACTCAGCTGTGTTACCAAGAATCGTCTCCCTTTATTTTTACCCCTCCAAAAGATCAACAAAAGGCGTCCATGGCAATCAATTTGTGTCCACCTAAAGCAAGATGGCATGATTGAATTTGAAACAATCAGTCGATCATGTGGGTGCAGGAATCAGATAATTAACGAATGTGAAGGCTTGTCTCTTTGTTAATCATCAATTATGCAGAAATTAACACCCTAATCTTATACTTGGCCAATAAAATGCATCAAAGATCACCCAACTCTTGTGGTTTTCAGTGTTTCCTTTTCTTGGTTTTCTTATCTCCCTTGTTCCCAAGAAAACAAAATCATGTTTCTTTCTATCCATGGCCGACGTAATGGCTAAAGGGAGTATCTGGGAATATCATAAATCACCTTACAGCTTGTTTATGCTCTTAGAATGCAAAAATAAACAAGAACTAACTGCAAAAAAAAAAAAACACAGCTCTGCAGCTCTGCAGATTGCAGGCATGTTTACTATAAATCTTGGTTACTGATGCATAAAAATAATGCACATTGTCAGTGCTTAAATTCATGTGAGATTCCATTGTCAACGCGAGGAACTAGAGATAGATTATGTATAATAAAATACTCAGCAGTACTGAACACCACAGTCACTCTATTTAATTTTGGACAACTAAAATTTTTTGCAGATAGCAAGATTTGCTAAAATCCACGCACTCTCCAAGTGCACAATAAATTGCAAATTGATGCCCAGGAGACGGTTAGATTCTAATAGAATGGGAGACGTAGAAGTAAGAGAGAATTAGCTACCAAGTAATTAATTTTTTAAAAAAACTAAGTAAATTCTTGTTTTAACATTCAACATTAAATTAATTAAAAATTAAATTTAAATATAAAATTTTATAGATTAAGAGTTTGAAAAATTATTCTAAATTTAAAAGATTTATCCAGGTTTGTTTCCTCTCTTTTTTAAGCACATACATTTTTTAGTTTTATTTTTTAACATTTATTTAATTGAAAATCAGGCTTTATTATTTTTTTAACTTTCTTTTTATAGGATTTTTCACTGATTTTAAAAATAACCCGAGTTATCTCATATCTTTTTATTTATCTTTCTTTGTTAAATTTAGTTTTTTTTAAAAAATAAAATTTATTTTTAAATTAAATTAAATTAATTGATTGAATATAAATAAGAGAGGTTAACTTCATAGTATTTTGTTTGGTTTGCTCTATGAGTCATTACTCGATAACACAACGGCATTAGAACCTGTTTTGGTAGTGGGGTGATATCCATGACGGATCAATGATGAGTCTTTAACATGTTTTTTATTTTTATTTTCAAGTATGTTATTGAAAGCTTGTTTTTTATAATTAAATATTGTTAAATTTTATTGTTTATTTTATTTATTATCAATATTTTTTTAATCATATTATTAAATTAAACAAGTTTATTTAATTCAGTTAATAAATTGAATCTCAAATTATTTTATTTCTCTGAAAATATCGGCATTGTCTAGATTTTTGTTTTACGGTAGAAAAGATTTGATCTAGCCATAACATGACTAGAACAACCTAACTCGCGTGTGACTAAAGTAAGCTTTTAAGTCATCAGTCCAATCATTAATTTTTTCAAAACATAACACATACGTGTACAATTAACTCTATTCACAAAATTACTTTACATTTTAAACTCATCATCGAATGTAATTTTAAACTCTATTAATCACAATTAATTCTATTAATATTTTATTATTCATTTTATTTACTATCAATATATATTTTAATTATATTATTAAATTAAATAAATTTATTGAACTAGTAAAGTAAATAAATCAAATCTTAAATTATTTTATTTTTAAAAAATATTAACATTGTTTAAACATATTTTTTTACAATAGAAAATATTTGTCCTAGACATGAAATTGAAAGTTAATTTGAAAATAAATAAATTAGAAAAAAATAAAATTCAAATTAACGAAATTAACATGTTAAATTTTTTATCCAGATCATGAGACTAAAATAAATTTATAAAAAATAAATTAAAAAACATAATGAAGTTTAATCTAAAAAAATTGAATTTTTTTTAAAAATATATATTATAAAAATATAAAAAAATATTATTTCAATAAATAATATTTTATAACGAAAATTACGTAGAGATGAGGTCAAGAATGCTAGTCGGTGCAGAGCATCCATGAATTCAAACAGGAATCTTCCGGCCCCCACTCCATCCAGCGCTAAAAGCTTTTATTCAAGTTGCTCTTGTTGCTTCTTTCTTAATTTTCATCCCAAACATCTTTTACATGTTTTCTGAAGATTTGGATCATGTATCCAATGATGAGATCATGAAATCAGAATAAGAGCACAAGAATCCTGCCGAGAAATCGCTATCAGATTTAACAGTCGGTATTTACCGACGGTAAATCCCGTCGGTGTTCGGTAAACAGAGTTTAACAATGGATTATGTCCTTACAATGAAGGTGGTCATGAAGTCCTTGACCCTCTCCTCTTGAAGAGCAAGCCAAAACGAAAGTCATTGCTTCCAGCAGGGGTGCCGGAAACAAGGGACAATGTTAAAAGAGTCTTGTGTATTAATACGCAATTAAGCACTAACTCCAGCACCAAGTCTGCAGACAACACAAATCATGCAGATGATCGTAACAAAATCAAATCTGCTGGAAGTAATCTTCAAAGTAGAAGACAATATCCACACCTTTAGTTCATCTGGTGTAACTGTAGTTTTCCTTCTCATTTCTTTCTACGACTACTCTTCCTAAAATCTCCTACTTACATGAATCGACCACCTGGTTTCTCTCAGTACCATCAATTTCCTGATCATATTTTTCTCTTACGCAAGGCATCAAACAAGCTCCATGTGCATGGTTTCTTGGATCAAGACCCAGACTAATTCTCTCCCTTTAACTTTATCGGCTCAAAGAATGATTCCTCATTCTTAAATTCGCTTACATAATTCTCTTTTGTCTTGATCTATATGGATGATATTCTAGTCACTGGCCTACATAACGAGGATATTCACAATCTTATCCACCAGCTTCATACAGGATTTGTACAGGATTTGCTTCTAAGGACCTTGGTAGTTAAGTTTCTTATTGGGCATTTAGGCGTCTCCCTCCTCTCATGACATCATTCTATATCAGTACCGTTAAATTACTGACCTTCTTCACAAAACCAACATGCTTGCTGCCAAAATATCAGTCTCATCATCCATGGCCTCCACCGTCAAATTATCATCATTTACGGGTGCACCATTTTCTGATCCAACCTTGTATCGCAACACAACTAGTTCTCTCCAATACCTCTCATTTACTCGTTCAGACATCTCTTATACTGTAGGCAAGGTCCTGACAATTCATGTATTCTCCATCTACTGATCATTGAAGTGTTGTTAATGGAATATTACAGTTTCCATGACTTTTATTTACCGTATTGTCCAAATTGTCCCCAGCCTCCTCCAATAATTCCACGTTAGGTGGAGGACACCTAGACAGCACCCATAGTGCTCTAACTTTTAGAGGCCATTCTCGTCTTTACACGACAACAACGTGGGTCACTATCAAAATCATGCTATATACTTTTTATTTTAAAAGCGTTTTAAAAAATATTTAAATTTAAATTTATTTTATATTTTTTATATTTTAAATTAATATTTTTTTTGATGTTTTTAGATTATTTTGATGTAATGATGTCAAAAATAATTTTTTTAAAATAAAAAAAATATTATTTTAATATATTTCCGAGTAAAAATTTTTTTAAAAAATAACTATAACTACACTTTTAAATATGAGTCAATTACTATTAAAAATTTCAACAAAACAAAAAATTACTATTAAGAATCACATAACAAGCATGGAGGACTTTGTTTTTGTTTTTTTAAGGTATTTTCTTGAATTATTTTTCTTGACGAGTTTTTTTAATGATTTTAATATATTTATATAAAAAATTAAAATTAAAATACTATTTTAATATATTTTAAATTAAAAAATATTTTTATAAAAATACTTCGCTTCACATTACTAAATAAACACTAATAATATCTTTATATAGTCACGGACATAAAAAACCTGACCCATATAAATGGTTGATCGGGTTAGAATTAATTTAAATAATATTATTTTAAATTATTTTAAATTAAATTAATTTTTAATTAAATTGACCAGTCAGGTCGTGTAGATTTCACAGAATTAACTCCTATTACTTCTTTATAAAACATGTTAGCAAGTGATGAATGAATAATACTGCTTCTATAAATAAATAAATGATAAGAGAGAGAGAACAGAGAAGCTTTAGCTAATTGTAGAGAGAGAGAGAGAGAGAGAGAGAGAGAGAGAGATTGTAGTAATGTCATATTATTTACACTCTGCTGTTTCACACCATCCACACTGTTTTTGATGGATATTACTTTCTACTTTATAATCAAATAAAAAAAGGCGTACGGGTGTTTTTTCTCCCTTTCATCTTTTAAAGAGAAGAACACCTTTTTTTTTCCTGTGGAAGGGTGTGGGGGTACGTGATTAGTAATTTTACTTTAGATTCTTGATTTTTGCTTTCAAAGACAGGGGAGTAGCCATTGTTGAAAAAGGCACTTTTCTTCTTCACCTTTGTCATCTTTTTTTTTTCCTTTTCTTATTATATACTTGGTGGGTAGTAAGTAACTAGTAAGAGTTGAGTCACTCATCACTGGTTCTTGCCGCTGCTCGCATTATTGAGTTGAATACTGTTTTTGCTTCTCTGTGAGATTTGGGATCTGGGTTCTTCATCTACTTTCTCACTTATCTTTTGTTGCAGTTTTTCTTTCTTTTTAAAGAGAAAGAAGAAAAGAAAGGAGTGATGGCTGGAGGAGGAAAGGCTGAGGAGCCACAAGCACATCCACCAAGGGAGCAGCTTCCTAACATTTCTTATTGCATTACTAGTCCACCACCGTGGCGTGAGCATTCTCTTTCTTTTTAGAATCCTGTCAATGAATCTATTTTTTTTTAAGTATAATTTGTTATCTCTGAATCTTGTTTTGGTTGAAAGTTGCTTTTTTGAGCTTTCTTTCTATCTTTATCTTTATGGTATATACTCTCTTTTCAAAAGGCTAAATGCTGTTTATGTTCATATAAACCTAACTCCTTTTTCATTCAAGATTCTGGTACACTAACCACCTTTTAAACAAAAACTACTTTTGTATTTAATTACATTGTTTTTAGTTTCTTGGGCTGTTTTAATGTTTATTATCTGTTGATTTTTTTTTTTGCGATTTCCATTTTAAGGAAATCTGTTGAGCTAAGAGGATCTGTTCTGTTCTGTTCATTTTTTTTCCTTCAGATTTATTTTTTCTGGTTGTAACAATGTTTGAAATTGGACAGAGTAATTTGGTTTTCGATTATTTTCATGCATTATTCATAAGGGTTTGCTTGCATTTGATTATTTCAAAATTGTGCGCTGCAGCGGAAGCTATCCTACTTGGTTTCCAACATTACCTTGTGATGCTTGGAACTACTGTTCTCATTCCTTCTGCTCTCGTTCCTCAAATGGGAGGTGGAAATGTAAGACCAAGGGAAAAATAACATTATACTGATAGTTCTTGTCTATCTTAACTAACTATGGTGATCTTGAATCTTACGACTTACGTGGCAACTGTTGTTTTTGTAGAAAGAGAAGGCCGATGTGATCCAGACACTTCTCTTTGTTGCTGGTTTGAACACATTGCTCCAGAGTTTGTTTGGCACTCGTTTGCCTGCTGTTATTGGAGGCTCTTACACCTTTGTCCCAACTACAATTTCAATTATCCTTTCTGGTCGATTTAGCGACGAAGTAGATCCTGTTGAGGTTTTATTTCTTATCTATTTTCTGTTATATAAGGTTGTTTTGGTTTGGAATGTCAAGTGACACCTGTCTATTAATGATATAGAAGAGCTAGTGTTAGTTCCCATGAAACCTTTTGTTACACTGTATTTCAGTCATTCATGTGAGAAACACAGAGTGGGCAGGGGTATATTATATACATTTACCTGCTCCCTCTCACCACTTTAGCCTTACTGATGAATATCCCATTAGTAACTTGATGAGGACTTTTGATGCCTATGCAGAAGTTTAAGAGGATTATGCGTGCAATACAAGGTGCTCTCATTGTTGCTTCTACTCTTCAGATTGTTCTAGGTTTCAGTGGACTTTGGCGTAATGTCACGAGGTTAGTTCGGAACCTGAACTGATGCTTATATTTTGGCAGTGCTTGCACCCTGTTATCAATTGCATTTGATGACAAGCAGATATAATTATTGGTTAAGATATAGAAGTCATCATCTATGTATTGTGAGTCAACTGAATTTATGAATCAAGGAACCCTGGCTTATCACGTAGCCCTGTTACATCTTTCTGCCATATTCGATGTTCGCTTGGGTAAACTCTGCATCAAAGTCTTTTTTTTTTTTTTTGCAGGTTTTTAAGTCCACTTTCAGCTGTTCCTTTGGTAGCTCTCGTTGGTTTTGGGCTGTATGAGCTTGGTTTTCCTGGCGTAAGCTCCCCTTTTGCTACATTTTCATGCACATGCGTATTATGTATAAAGATATTGTTACCAGTTGGGTATTAAGTTTTACACTGAAATGTTTAGGTTGCCAAATGCGTGGAGATTGGCTTGCCAGAGCTTATCATCTTAGTATTTGTTTCACAGGTATTTATGTTGATGTGTTCTGGATGCATTCTTTGTTGCTATTTTGATCATGCCGTGTTCTGTCATCTCTTGCTTTTGTGCATATTATTACTCTATTAGTAATAGTTGTTGTTAGGATGAGATAATTAATTGTCATTGGTTGTTTGCAGTACATGCCTCATGTGATAAAGTCAGGAAGACATATCTTTGACCGTTTTGCTGTCATATTCGCTGTGGTGATTGTATGGATTTATGCTCATCTGCTCACAGTGGGTGGTGCTTATAATGATGCGGCGCCAAGGACACAAGCAATTTGCCGTACTGATCGTGCTGGACTTATAGATGCTGCACCATGGTTAGTCATTGCATCTTAAAGCAGTTGCATGACTTAGCTTTTACTTCTTGGCTTATCCTTTACATAGTGGATATTTTTTGTTTTTTTTTGGTTTACAAGGGAACTACTCAAATTTTAGCAACCCAGGAAACCTACCACATCCTGCACCATTGGACCACACCCAGTGGTGTTACAGTGGATCTTTACTTGTCATTCTTTCCTCTTTCTAGTTTAAACTTTAAAATGTCAATGCAATAGTCATGCCTTATGATGACCTGGTAATCTCTCATCACAATGGTCTTAGCTATTACTTGTAAATCCTTGTTGGTTTGATAATTGAGGTATTTTACTGCATAAAGAGTAAAACCGGTGAATAAAGATGTTGAAGACTGTTTTTTACCGATTCATTTTATCTAGTGGAAAATAAAAGTGTGAATTGATTACTCTTTTCATTCATTTCCTCTATTAATGTGCTTGGTTACCATGTCTACACATGGACAAGCTGATTTTGAAAGATGAGTTAGATGGCCCATCATTGGGGACCTGCTTGGATATTCATTTGCATTGGTTGTCATTGTCCAATTGGGAAGAGCTTGTGATGCAATTATCTGATTCTGACTAGAATAAATATGTCAAGTTTTTTCCTTGACTGCATTCATTCTTTCCACATTTCATTGGATCAGACAACTAATTTGGGTTCTAATTGGTATCTGTGAACTAAGAGTTTGATTAAAGCATGAGTTTGCTTTAATGTAGTATAATATTGTTTTTTAATCATGTCTTAGTATCGTGAGATGACATCAACCATTCCTTATTGGAATTATGGGTTTTTCAGGATAAGAATTCCATACCCCTTTCAATGGGGAGCACCTTCATTTGATGCTGGTGAAGCTTTTGCCATGATGATGGCTTCCTTTGTTGCTCTTGTAGAGGTTTGCATTCTTCCATTCGTATTTTTACTTCTCCCTCATGCTTACCATTTGCCATTGCTTTAAACTAAGAATCGAAGTGCATTGTGCAACATCATCATAACTATTGTCAGTTTGCTGGTATTATTTTTCTCTTCATAGATATTCTATTTCAACTGTCAAGTCATTTTCCATACCTATCCCATATGGCCATACTAGTGGTACCGTACAATATTAAATCACATGATTGCTGTAATGTGGATGAGCTGACAATTAATGCCGTTTATGTAAATAAAACTTCTCTGTGAAATGCACAATATCCACAATTTCAACGTTGTTTTTTCAATGGTTTTGTTATTTTCTGGTTTTTCTTTTTTGTGTATGTGGTGGAGTTTAAATATTTATTGTGTGGATTATATGGGTTGCTTGATACAACTGTTATCTAAATTAATCTTGGAAGTTCACTGAATTACTGTCCTTGAATAAGCAGTCCACTGGTGCATTTATTGCTGTGTCAAGGTATGCAAGTGCAACTCATATGCCACCTTCCGTTCTTAGCCGTGGTGTTGGCTGGCAGGTAATAAAAAGATATTGGCTTCTTTGTAATTGAAACTGAAAATTTAAGTTTCTTAGTTCTGAAAGGTTGTTTTTGTATTTATGATATTGTGTAAATACTTGTCTTAATTTTCATACTTTGCTGTGGCATGCATCAATAATTCCTTTTGTCACGGGCAAGACAAAGCTATTAAGTGATTTGCTTCATGTCCAAGATTTGTTTGAGAAATGTTATTCCTAGCCACTGTTATGTGCAGTGATGTACGCGTGCGCACTATTCTAAAGTTTTGTTGTGTAGAGGATGGAAAAAAATGGTGTTAAAATGTTAAGTTTTTAAGGGTGAAACAAAGTGTCAGGTAGTGAACTTCTATGATTGTTTATAGGAGTCTTAAAAAATTATGAGTGTCAGTTGGCCCAATAAGAATCAAATCAAATCAAAATTTAAACTATAATTATTTTAAAGAAATATGTATTGGTTGGTCTCCAATGCAAAGTGTGAGCGCTAACTTAGAGAAAGTTAAAATATAAGAGATGACTGCCCCCCATGAAAAGCTTTTACCCCTCCCTACTCTACCAAACCCAATTATAGGAAGTGAAAGTCCCTAGGGTAATTTTCTCCTCCTTTACCCTCACATGAAATCCATCCTGAATAAGAGCAAGATAAGGATGTTAATATATAGAACTTGTAGCTGTATATTCCGGTGGTTGCTATGTATTCCATGTATAAAGAACAATGACGATCCAGATGAATATTGAGTTTCTTACATTGTTAACATTTTATTTCTGCTTTAGGGAATTGCTATTTTGCTTTCTGGGCTGTTTGGAACTTCAACCGGATCTTCAGTATCTGTGTAAGACTCACTAGGAAAGCCTTTCCAGTGCATGAGCTTTTATACATTCAGATGCAGTAACTTCAAAATTGACTCGAGCTTTACTGTGTACAGAGAGAATGCTGGTCTCTTGGCCTTAACACGAGTTGGCAGCCGAAGGGTTGTCCAGATATCTGCAGGATTCATGATTTTCTTCTCCATTCTTGGTAAGTCAATATGAGTTTGTTCAATGCTTTCATATTGATGCATGATTCATCTTTGTTGTTGGTATAATGTTAACTTCTATCGGTCAACTTTGCGTTGTTGTGCAGGAAAATTTGGGGCAATCTTTGCTTCAATTCCAGGACCCATTTTTGCCAGTTTATATTGCCTTTTCTTTGCTTACGTGGGTATGTATATCATAATATTTTGGTTCACAAACAGCTGTGAATCTCTCTGATATATTGTGATTGGTTTTGTTTAATGATTTGTCCTTTTCACTATGGATTTCTAGGTGCTGCTGGTCTTAGCTTTCTTCAGTTCTGTAATCTCAACAGCTTCCGAACAAAGTTCATATTAGGCTTCTCTATTTTCATGGGCTTATCCGTGCCACAGTACTTTAATGAGTACACTGCAATTAAGGGCTATGGTCCCGTTCACACTGGTGGAAGATGGGTATGCATGAAAATTTTCAACCCTGATCTGTCTTGCTTATATAAAACCTATGCCAGTGGCTGATAAACATCTTGGTTTTTTTTTTCTTCTTTGGCAGTTCAACGATATTGTAAACGTTCCTTTCTCATCAGAAGCATTTGTTGCGGGCTGCTTGGCTTATTTCCTGGACATCACACTGCATAGAAAAGATAGTTCAATCAGGAAAGACAGGGGTAAGCACTGGTGGGACAAATTCCGATCATACAAGGGTGATACAAGGAGTGAAGAGTTCTATTCCCTGCCCTTTAATCTAAACAAATATTTCCCATCTGTGTAATTTAATCAGCAATAGTTATGAGCTGTTCTTAATCCAGTATATTAGTTCTCGATAGCTCCTTGTGGGATAAAAAATTGCAATGCTCAATGCGCCCTCGTGAATCTTATCGCACGCTATATAGCTGTATAAGATAGTCTCTCCTTTCATAGAATGACTTGAAAACATTCAATTGAATTTGTTTTGCTTGTAAAAATCCGACCGTTGACGAGGACTTGAAGTACCAATGAAGCAGTTTTGTTGCCTTTAGTTCCCTTTTCATTCTGTTCTGTAGTTGCTTTTTGTAGACACTAGCACACTGATAGTCTGATTGCATGTACCGAACTGTAACATTGCCATGGAAGAAATGAGCTGTTTCCTAGATTTCCACATATTTCATCAGAGGATTGGTTGTTGATTTCATGTGGTGGAGTCAACTGGATCGAATCACAGAGACGACTAGGACGATCCAGTTAGTGCTATGACTTTTATTTCTTCCTCTCTGGGTTCGTGTCATGCATTTAGGCTGGTGTGCTGGAACTAAACTAAGACAAGAAGAGGGACAAGGAATTACCATGATCAGCTACAAAAGACTTGGCCGCTAGCTGAAAAAATTAAATTTTGTTCTGAAGTAATTTTCACGAGGGTAAAACACAATTTGTTCACACTCTTAAAATGGAAAATATGAAGGAGAGATTTACCATGACACTACTGGCTGTTTCTGTTTTCTATTCCCTCCGTTGTCCAAACGACTGATTTTTTGTCATATCTTGTGCCATTTGCTTAGTGCCTGTGTTTAGCTGCTGACTCGTTCACATATAACACTACACCATTAAACAGTTCGATTACGTTGACAGAAGAGATAAAAGAGAAGACATATATAATATTATGTTTGATAGTGGTATTTAAGACAAATAATTGTTTTTGTATCATGTTTAGTTATAATGGATAAGATAAAATAAAATATGAAAAAATCTATTTTACTCATAATATATATTACTGCCAACTATATATATATATACACAGCTTATATTGAGTATTGAAATTAATAATATTATAATAACCTTAGTTATAAAACTAAAACTAGCTTGGTGGGTTGATAAGGAACTGGGCCGACTCGAGGCTTGGATTGGTCTGACTTAAAAAAAAATAGAGAAATGATTGACTTTACTTGATCTGATCAAAAACCCGGGTTGACCTGGGATTAACATGGGTAAAAAACTCGTAGATTTTTTTTGAATATTTTTTTTTGTCAAAACAAGGTTGCTTTGATTATTAAATTTTTTTGGGTCAATCGAGTTGACCCTCCCGATCTGTGACTTGAACCTTGTCTCAAGTCAAATCCCGAGTTAGATTTTAAAACTATGATAATATCCACTTTTATCCATATGTTGACTCGGGTCAACTAGAGTTGACCCTCCCGACCTATGACCTGGGCCTTACCTTGATCCATCGATTTGGGTTTTAAAACTATGAATCTATGTTAATAAAAACTTTTATCCTTACAATGACTCGAGTCAATCCGGGTTGACTTTTCTGATCCATGACTTGGGCTTTACCTCGGGTTGACTCACGATCAGGTTTTAAAACTATGATAATAACCACTTTTGTCCTTATGTTGACCGGGCCAATTATCAACCCCACTCGTGACTCGAGTTTTGCCCCAAATTGACCCCTAAATTGAGTTTTTAAGACTATAATAATTATTATTTTAATTCTTACGCTGACTCGACTCAACCCGACTCGTGACCTAGGCTTTACCTATGATTGAACCCTGAGTTGGATTTTAAAATTATGATAATAACCATTTTTGTTCTTACATCTCTTAGTTGAATGATTTTGGAATTGAGAGTTTTTTACAATGATATTTTAGGAATAAAAACATAAAAAATATTGTCTTTGGAGACATATTCTCTTTGTACCTCCTGTTTTGAACGTACTTAAATTCACTCTAAAATTGTCCTTGTACAAATTTATTTTTATGTCTCTGTTTTTGTCTCTTTAACTAAACACATTTTTGTCTCTACTATCTCCGTTACATATATCCCAAGACAATAACCAAACATTATGCTAGTATGAGATTATTATGTTATTATGGTGGTACTATTATCAACACGATAATAATATCACTTACAATAGAGAAAGTACGGGTGTTTAACCGCTAAATTAGACATGTCGCTTGCCAAACTTAAATATTTAATATATTGAGGCATTAGGTGAAATTTTTCTAAAATTAAAGTTGACATTACTTGGAGGATGTAGATTGAGGTATGTCTAAATCATTATGTTAGTGTGTCTATTTCTAGTGATGGAAGTGGTTGGGTTGACCATCAAATATAGATTGCAAATTTTAGAGCTTTACTTGGATAATAGACCTAAACGAGAAAACTCCTTTAGCATGGAGTTCATTTGAGTCCCAAGCTACACTTCAAATGACCACACAAGCATCACATGTAGCTGGTCCATCTAGGATAGGTGGTGAGGTAATGAACCAATCATCAACACGAGGAATTATAGATATGAAAGCTCGATTGGGTATGATAAATTCTCTATATTATTATGATGATTTTGAACCAACTTATGAGGAAGCTAATCGTTATGTTGACAACACAGTTGAGGAAGACAAATTAGCTAAGCTAATAAGCCAATTCATGTGACTTATTCCTAAATGTGAGGATGTTAGTGGGCTTGGTCAAATTATATGTAATGACTGGATTTTATGTCGTATAGAATTTCAGGCTTAACTACTAAATTGGAAGTTGGACAAAACATTTCGAAACAAGTATGAATTAATTACTACAATTAAGTTGTAGTATATAAAGAATTCATGATTACAATACAAGGTACAATGTTCAACCACAACTTATGTACAGTTACAATGTATATATGAACCAATATGTTAATGATATTTACATGAGGGTATCATAATAATTGTGATTAATTTGAGATCTAAAAATTAAAAGGGCAACACACATATCTTAACACAATGGTTATGCAATGCCACCGTCAAATTGACTTAGATTTTATTGCTAATATGATGTTGACTATTATTAAAGCAAAATAAGTATTAACATTGTGACCATTTAAGCTACTATGCATTGGGATTTTGAGTATGATGTTTTATGTCACAAGATGTGGATAGCTAAACAAAAAGTATTTGAGCTATTGTTTGGTTCACATGAGGAGCTCTTTCAAATACTGTATAGAATTTTATTAGCTCTCAAAAAATCAAATTCAGGTATGGTTATTAAATGGGATAAAAAAATAATTGATGGCGATAGAGTAATCTTTGAGAGAGTATTATGGATATTTGGAGCTTCAGTTGAGCGGTTTATGTATTGTTATGCACCGGTAAGTATTGACGAAACTCACTTGTGTAGGAAGTATAATACAAAATTGTTGATTAAAGTTGCTTATAACATGAATAATAATAAAAATTTATTGCGCTATGCTTTAGTTGAAGAAGAGACGAATAGCAATTGAACATGATTTTTAGATTGACTTCGCTAATATGTCACCATTAGGCATTTATTGTTCAACACTTGATGAATTTGGAATGATTGAGCATCTAAAATGATTTTAGCAGAGGATAAGCCATTTTCATGGACGGGAAAATGCTCATGGTTCCGTTAGCGCAGGGCATCCACAATGTAAATTATTAGATGTAGTTAAATGATGTATTTGAATATTATGAGAATTGGTTTTATTAATATATAAAATTAATTGAGTATGTTTAATTATGAATTGAGTTAAAATGGAGTTGAATTACATGTGATTTATGTTGAACTGATTATGTGAATTATGAATTGTTTTGAATATAACTTTTCGAGTTTATTATTTTTGTTTTTTTGACTGGGAGTTGAAATGCTGGAAAATGCTCCTGTCACGCATGCGAGATTTACACGTGTAAATGAAATATGTTATTTCCATGAATAAGTTTTTAGTTGTGAAATTTAAGCTAAATGTTTTATATAAAAAACTCAGATTACGAGGGGCAACAAGTTTGTTGTTGTGGATACTGCATATATTATTATTATTATTATTATTATTATGATTATTATATCTTCCAAGATGCTGCAAAAAGGAGGGAGAGAAAAGGTCAAGGTTAGTTGCATTAAAGCTGGTGTTAATTCTTGAAAAAGCAGATGCTTTTCTTGGTAATAATGGCCACAAGAAGTAGATGATGATTACAGGATCTTACTGGCACTTTACAGTTAAACAACACACTCAGGGAATTCTTGGAAAAACAAATATCTATCACATTAATTCACCCTTGCTACTCATCTAACTTTTGGATTAATTTTAGATCTGTGATCAGCCCCACTTGATAAATGGATCTTCTTTGCAAACAACCATGTTTAACAAGATCTTAGCAAGAAGATTATTGTCGTCCATGGCATGCATGTATACCACTGCATAATTGTAGCTCAAGTTGGACGGGGAAAGAGCATTCTCTTGATTTTTAATTTTCTTCGTTTACCAAACACAGAAATACAAATGGTAACTAGCCTTACTTCTTGGTTTTGTGTCATGATATCGTAGTTGAGTGCTTGAAACTTGAAAGAAACAAAAACCATCCACTAACATGAACCCTAAAAACACTCCGTGTGTTGTTTGGTGGGGTGGGAGTCAAGCGAGGCCTAATTTGAATGTATCATAAATGCCAAGGCATTGACAGCAGGGACCTCCAGGAACAGACATCCCTTGTTTCTTTACTATTTCAATTCTTGAACAGGAGGAGTTCAATGCTTACTCGCAGAATCAAAGCATAAAAAAATGGTGGAAAAAGCAGGCGTTTTCCATATTATATACGAGGCTCGACAGATTCGTTTAACCAGAAGTCTTAGATATTTGATGCTCTAATATTTAATGCTCTTTCTGCTCAGTTCTACGAAGTAGTACTTCTCCTCCTCTTATTCTCTTATTAAAAAAAATCAAATAATTGAGTATTAAATTATATTATTTTACCTCTTTTTTAAAAATCGATTCCACACACAATTCTGTCTTCAGCTACATGTAATCTTAAAAGACAAATACAATTAAAAAAAAAACACATCGATTGACAGTATCTGATGTGTTTTCTTAATGTGTGAAAAATCTGATAAGACTCCCTCCATGGAATGTTTCAAGTACTTGCTTCTGTACCCTTCATGTTTTTGAACTAAATAGCTAGAATTAGAAGAAGCATGATACCTAATTTCTCACATGGCTACTTCCATTTTCACATAAAGAATTGGTTTATATGTACGATCTGGGCAGCCAAATAAGGTGTTATATTAGTGGAAAATGGAACCATATTTGTGGTGTGCATAACCAGAAAACTAAGCTCATCATTAGGGTTTTCATGTCTGTAAAATCTTGCAGAGGATTTCGTTAGTAAAGTATGCATCTCCCTCACATGAATATGCCATCCACCACACAGGGCAATTTTTCTTTAATCTCAAATCCATGATGAAGGCTTACTCTTGTGCACTCTCTGACTTATAATATGGTAGGCAAAGTAATAAATTATGAGGATGAAAGATCTGCGGAGAGAAAGTAGGCATGGACGAAAGCCAAGAGGATCCACTGTGCTTCTCTTTCCATAAAGTATATACTAATTAATGAACTCCACTTCCGAGGTAGATGCTGGACCTTAGTATATAGTTTTTTTTTTATGTAAAGTTTGCTCTGCCTAGCTTGATCACATGCTCCATACACAATCATTACTGATCTACAATTACAGGTTCGAAGATTAATCTGGGGCATTAATTAATTACCGTAGCTAGTGTTCGAAGATATGAATTAAATATAATTTAGTACATGGAGAATTGTCTTTGAATTGTTGAGAAATACTTGATTGATGTATAAATTAATCTGAAAATATATTTTTCAGTGAATTAAAAAACAAAAATTAAAATTTGAAGAAGAAGAACGGGAAGTGCAACAGACTGAAAGTTAGGAAGTGAAAAGAGGCAAGTGGCAGTCAGCAAAAACCAGATTTATATCACTATTCTTTGTGATAAATAATTATATGTCCGCCGCTTAATATAATTACTAAGATCTTGGTGGTAATGAGATTGGAAAAGGAGTGGCCTGATGACTTTGTCAGTCATCAGATTATTTTTTTCACGACAGAAAATCTCTCAGGCCAGTGAGCTCCCACCATTTGATCAGCATGATCCATTGTTTGTTCCCAATTCCAGGAACCAGGCGTGGAACCTCATCATGCACCCCTCTCTAAACAATGATATTGTTGAAGTAAGTAGAAAAAATGGGGATTTACTTATCATTGTGTATAAATAGAAGTACAGTGGCTTTAATTCCATACATGAAGGTTAAATCATGCGCTACTCAATTCCAAATCTACGGATAGTTTGCAAGCACCACTGTAAAAAGTAAGATAACATTAAGGTTATAGTTAGACTCACATTATGAACTCTAAAAGTAGGAAGGTCACTATCAATGGGTTATTATTTGTCCGAGGCAAAGCCATGCGTATAAAGAGGAGGGGAGGCAACTAAAAGAATAAGAAAAAGAAGAGTGCAGCAATAAGTTTCAAATAGCTTATTTTTTTCTTGGAAAAAAAACACGCTAGAAAATTACAGATCACCGATGAAAGGTTAAATCATGCACTACTTACATCTCATAATAGTTCGTTATAATCCTTTAGAAGTTTAAAAAATCTAAATGTATCTGTATTCGGTTCAATTATATTACTCGTAGAATATCACCAATTATTTGGTTTGTGTGGATTTTTCACAGTTAGCCTATGATGGATTTCATATATAAATATGAAATATTAAGTAGAGTACATTAAAATTATTTATCCGAATGAATTATTTTGGAAAATTATAAATACTTTAAAAAGCATGGGAAAACATTGCTTTCCCACGCACTATAGCCACTCTCACAATTCAATGTGGACTTTGTAATGATTTTTTTTTTTTTGTAATTTCATCCTTAAATTTCTATATTGGAGGCCGGTTTGGGTTAATTTATTAAGGAATAATAGGATTAAAAGACAAGGGATCATAGTAAAAAACGCGGAGGGAATGGGTGGCTTAAGATAAGTTTGGGCAAAATGTTCATTTTAATCCCCACACTTTCCTAATTATCATTATTTGATCCCTTGAATTTTTGAAAATTAAGAACTAAGTCACTTTTGGTCCCAAAATTCGTTTTCTTTAATTTTTGGTCCCTCGTTTGAGAAAGAAAAGAGGAAGTAGTTGGATTCCGATGGTAGAAAGAGAGAATTGTTGTTTACACCAATTGAGACCACAAAAAAAGGTGATTTTGGTGTCAATGAATTTCTTTTGATGTGGAGAGTTTATCCTAGATGTTTTCCCCACCTTAAAACTTGCCTTATATTATAGATCTGAGCTTGCAAGCAATTTTGGTTTTGAGCTGATTGTGGGTTTTGAGCTGATTGTGGGTTTTCGAGCTAATTTTTTTAGGGTGTTTGAGGCCATGTAAATATTTTTCAAGATGTTTAGGATGTTTTTTGGATTGAAATATGGTTGAAAAAGAGTTGCTTCAACTAAAGTTCATCGAAATCTAGCTAATGTAGACGACGCATCACTTACTATTTCTTATCTAAAATTTTAAGAGGCAGATGACCTGTCGTTCACCTTTTAAAAAAATTAAAACATAATTATATTTTATATTTTTCTATGCTATGAAAAATGAGTTTAAATATTTTTAGATATTTGATGTACACTGAAATCAACTTTCTTTTCCCTTCTTATTTATAATAACATTTATATTGTTTATATAATACGTATAATTATTATATAAAATGATAAGATGCATGCTGTATTGTAATAAAATAACATATACAATATTAATATTACAAAATGATAGAACAACATCTTAAATGTTAATCTAATAAATTAATAATATTAATATATTGTTCTATTAACAAATTCATTACCCCTTAATTATTCCTGATATAATTATGGAATATCTTCATTTTGACATAATCAAATTCTATTAAAATTGAAAAATAATTCAAATAAAAATAAGAAATTTATAAAAACTAAAGTTTTCAATATTTTAATTACTATATTATATATTTTCAAATAAATATTTTATTGGTAAATAGTATTTAAAAACAAAAAGAAATTATTGAACAAGAAAAAAATCTAAGCATATATAACCAAATTTTTTTCTAAAGAAATAATTTTAGTATATTTTTAAATAAAAAACAATTTAATTATCCTACTTCCAAGCACTGATAAATTATTATTTTCATTTGCTTTTTTATCTGTGGTGGGCTTCCAAGATGAGGTACAGGTCATGCAAAGATTCCTTCTGTGATTGGCTTTTTACTTCAGCGGGCATAAGCAACTGAAAACCCTTTACCCTAAACCAATCCATAGGATACCAAAAAGAAAACGTAAACAAAATAGAAAGATGTTTCTTTCTTTGCCAACTTAGAAAGGAGCAAGCAGCCAATTGCTTTAACAGAGATGGCCATATCCTCTCAATCTTTCACCTTTTATGGGCTATACACAGAGACACCCACCCCTTTTCACTCTCTCTCTCTTTCCTGCTTAAAGAACCAGATGAGACGAGATGATGACGAGACTGGCCGGAATTTGGCACAGGCGACACGCACTCATTGCGTGTCGAGCAGTGGAGGGGAGATAAAGGGACTCTCTCTTTACGTGGCAAGAGGGACCCGCAGTCTGCACACGAGTGAATGTGAAGTTCCTTCACGCTTCTTTTGCTCGTTCACAAAATTTCACGCCTATTGATTGCACTTGCTCTTGGGTCCGGTGGCCACCACCGTGCATCTTTCCTCTGCCGCCTCGGTCGCTTTTCTGCCTTCTTTTTTCCTCTGTCACGCTCTCACAATGGACGTGTTAAAGTTTTAAAATGAGATTTAACTAAATTAAGCTCATAATTTACAATTTGTGGCCTAAATCTACCACCGTTTAACGTGTAAAATGTCTTTGACAACAGCTAGTTAGTAATCACGCTCTCACAATGGACGTGTAAAATGTCTTCGACAACAGCTAACCCATTTAATGATTATATAAAAAATTAAAACTATTTCTGTCAAATTAATCCATTTGACACGTACGGTGGTCAAATTTCTTAAATTTTGCAATATTTATTTGGTTCATAAATACATCACCGTTTAACGTCATAGAAACTGAAAGAAACAATTGCCACTAGCTAAATTTCTAACTAGTAATTAGTAATTATCTGAATGTTAGGGGTAAAAAAAACCAAAAAACTGATTAAATTGAGAAAACTTGAAAAAAAATAATTGTAAAAACCGAACCGAAAAAAATCCGATTAAACAGATTAAAATTTTAAAAAAACCGGCCGGTTCGGTTTTGTTTTTATAAGCAAAAAACCAAAAAAAAGGAGTCGAATCGAACCGAACCCAAACCGGAAAAAACCCGAGTCAAATCGAAAAAAACCGAGCTAAACCGAGCCAAAACCGAGTCAAACTGGAAAAACAGAGCCAAATCAGAAAAACCGAACCAAACCAGTTTGAACCAGCTTTTTGTCCTAAAAACCGAACCGAACCAAAACAGGTCGGTTTGAACCGATTTTGGTTTTTTTAAAAAAATTTAATTTAATTATTTTTTTAATAAAAACTGAACCAAATTAAAAATAATCACCCCTGTCTAATTGTCGTTGCAAAATTCTTGAATACCTTTTATGACTCGTCAAATAAGGCAGAGGTTTTTGTGGGGGCAACTTTGTGCTAAAAAATAGAAAAAAAAATCCCATTTGATTTTTTGTAATTCTAAATTAAAAGCAAAATAATTAAAATTATTAATTTAATGAAATTTAATTTAATTTCATAAGCGACTTGATCTTAATTCCAAATTGGCTGTTAGGCATTATCAGCCGTGTAACTCACGTGGCAAAGAAAGGGGTGGAGGATTGCGATAAAAAAAAAAAAAAAAGACAAGAAAGGTGCGAGGGATTGATCAGTTTTATGTTGACAAATAGACACAAGTCCACTAATACTTTTGTAACGGTCGAAGAACAGCTTAGGTAAAGCTGAACTTCATGGCTGAAAACATGTTGTTAGATAATCAAGTGACGTTTGGTCAGTGCACATCAAAGTCACACCTGGTTTGTTTGTTCAAAAGTGTGACAAAACGGATCTCCATGGTACGGCATATCTGCAGCCCATGTCTCCATTTTCAACTCATCCATAACTTCACCCTCCACACTGCACAGTGAAAAAAGCAACAAATAAAGCCGAGGGAGGAACCGATCATTTTGCATTTTAAAAACGTTTTTTATTTTTTTTTATTTTAAATTAATTTTTTTATATGTTTTCATATTATTTTTTTAATATTTTGATGTCAAAAATAATTTTTTAATATATTTCTAAATTAATAACATTTAGAAAAACAACTGCTGTTAAACCCGAGTTTATGATAATTTATTTATTTATTTTTACTAGCTGTATTTGTTGGTTTGGAAGGGGGACCAAAGTATGTGATGTATTTGTCTTTAGGGATTGAAAATCACCTCTGGGCCAACTTCCCTTTGTCTTTTCATTACTAAACCAATCACGCCTCACCACGTCATTCCGTGTGAGAACAATCTATCAAATTATGCTTGGTTAAACTATTAAACATCCCCTCTAATTCAGGGGCTCTATCAACTTCTCCCTTAATTATTTAACACAAATATATAATATGTGGTTTTTCTAGAATATCTTACCGTAAATTGCTCCAATAAAATTTTTATTTTACTATTGGACGGAAAAAATGGTGTCCGGGGATAATTTGATCTTTCCAAGTGGCTTATTAATCATTAAAAAATTGTTTCAGGATATCTGAGTTATTTTTTATTTTTTTAGATAGTAAAATAATGTTTTTACCTCCAAAATCAACAAAAACTAGAATTATTGACCAATATTGTTTTTGTATTTTCACAAATATTAAAACAGTAAAAATATTTCTTTGTCCTTAAGGTAAGAAAACTAGAGTTGTTCACCAGAATGTTTTTGGTTTTTCTCTTATTAGACTATAATTAAAATATGTCTTTGCTCTTAGAAAAGAAAAAAAAATAAGGTATGCATTTTGGGGTATTTTTTTCATTTCATACGAGTTTATTTGTAATTTACAGGGTTAAGAGGGGTATTTTGGTATTTTTATGTTGAATTTTTAATATTTTATTCTACAAAGTTGTTGTCATGTGTTCAACACTCGTCAATACATGAGTAGCGTAGGTGTCTTCTTTCTCCTGGTGCGGCTCGTGGTGAAGGTTGATGACGGTTTATCGCTAGTAGTTGTTTTTTTCTTTTCCTTCTTCTCTCTCTCTACTAGAGAAAGTGCATGCTGATTTTTATTTTTTTAATATTGTGATAATGATTGTTTTTTATAGTATTTTTTATTTTAAAATATATTAAAATAATATATATTTTTTATTTTTTAAAATTTAGTTTGGGTATCATGTAATAATACAATAAAAAATATAAAACAAATTAAATTTAAAAATTAAATTCAAATTTTTATAAAAATATTTTTTAACCGCAAAAATAATACCTTAATTACCTTGATGTAACGCATTGCGACTAGGTGTGGCCCCCAGAACTATTACGGACCATAGAATAGGAAAAAGCCAAGGCATAGATAGAAAAAAACACTTCAAAATTGGTGGGTGGGTGCTATAAAGCCAACTATTTAAATTTCCACTCTCCTCGTCGCCCCTCTTCATCTATCCTCCTTTTCTTCTTCAAGACACCTTCTTTGACAGAGAGAGTAAGGTGAGAGAGAGAGAGAGAGAGATGGGGAATTGTCAAGCCATTGACGCTGCAACTCTAGTGATTCAACATCCAAATGGAAAAATAGAAAACTTTTATTGGCCTGTGAGTGCTAGTGAGGTCATGAAGACGAACCCTGGTCACTACGTTGCTCTTCTTCTCTCCACCACCTTGTATGATCCAACCAATAACAATGGGGAATGTCCCAACAACGGCACCGCTAACAATAATTCTCTGAGAGTAACGAGGATTAAACTTCTCAGGCCTACTGATACTCTTGTTCTTGGCCATGTTTATAGACTCATCACCACTCAAGGTTTGTCATATTTATAGTCTATATAGTTTGCTTGCTTAATTTTCGAAAGAAAGATCTCTCTCCCTCTCCCTCTCCCTCTCTCTCAGTTTTTGAAATTAAGTAGTCTTATTTTCTTTTTGGGGTTTTGTTTTCTTCCAGAGGTTACGAAAGGGTTATGGGCAAAGAAACAAGCAAAGCTGAAGAAAAACGATCCAGAATCAGAAGAGAAACCTGAGAGGGTGAAAGAGAAGCAGGGATCAGGAGTGGATACAAGAGCAAGAAGATCTGAACAAGAGAAGAAAAATCAGGTGAATTCCCTTTGCATATTTCTTCAGATTAACATGACTAGTTGAAACTAGAACCATTTTTTTTTGTGTTAAGAATGATTCACACACATCCTTCATGATTAAGGACTTACCTTCTAGTCTTGCTTGATGTTTTCATCAGTCTCTTAATTGTTTTGGATGCATGAAAACTAATTTTCCAGTACATCTCAGGTGACCGTTAAAAAAGAAAGAAACAGACCAAGGGCAACAACATCAGCTCACTCTGCTGCCATAGCCAGATCAAGAGCATGGCAACCCTCACTCCGTAGCATTTTAGAGGCTGGCAGCGGCAGCTAATTGTGTCTCATCATGTCCTTCTTCCATGCTGCATAGGATCAAATACATGGGCTCAACAGCAGAATCCAGGCTTGCTTTAACCTGCAAGATTTGATATCAGATAATCCATGGAGGCAGGTAGCTACTAGGACAAATTAAAGTAAATCTTTCTTCTAGTACAGATTTGGCTAATGTGGGCATACTTTGTATAGCAAAAGGAGGCATCTCAAACATGGTTGTAACTTGAGGAACTCCTCTTTTGAAATGAAATTGAACTTTGTTTCAAAATTTAATAGTACAATAATTTTGGTGGGTTTATTGCTGTGTTCGTAGTACCAAGTAATTAATTAATCAATCAAATCAAACATCCAACCCCCATAAGACAGGAGAATATTTTGTAATAGAGAATCAAATAAATCGTTAGATTTCTCATGGTTCATAATTCAGATTCTAATGGCGTGGGCTGTAATTTCTTTTTCCTTTCCCCGAGGGATCTTTGTAAGCCAACTCAGGAACATGCAAATCACACCGTATATCACCGTATATGGGATGAATCTCAGGCAGAAGTTAACACCGTATAACTTGACTATATACGTCCTTAACCATTAGGGTTAGTTCATCCTGCAAGATTCTGGCATATTTTTTATGCCATTGATACCAGTTTTTATTAATACTGACGACTTATGCTGCTGGGATTCTTCAAAATTCTCTGATGGGCTTGATACACTTGCAATAAATAATCCGCGTATTGAATTTTGGAAAAAGAATAACATAAAGTAAACCAGATCTGAAATTAAAACAGTTGAAACAGTATACCAAGCATTTTTTCGTCCATTTTTCGTAGTCAAATATGTGATCGATGGAAACATGATACACATATTCCAGCACTTCGCCAGCTATTTAACGAGGAACTAATTTCTCAAAAGAAAAGGAAAAAAAGGGAACAAAAACAGTGTGGCAAGAAGCTTAAAAAGGAACATTCAATGCCCCAGGTGGTGCATTAAAGCCGATGTCAAATGGGCTGGTATCCAAGGACTTTGGAAATTTTAATTATCCAGAGTCCAGAGGCATTTTTTCAAGGTTGAGGTGGACCGACAGCAATAACCAACTGATTAACATGGAAATTATTTAAGAGATATGAGAGGAGAATGTCCCTTCGCGGCTTCACCTACGACCTTAATTACTTAGAAAAAACGACGATATCACCTACTTTCACCTTATTGGTTATGGCCATTTCATTGTGGTCCAAACAAAAAGAGGTTCTCTCACACGACATGGCATTGACAAGCACAAAACAATATTCAAGAGTGTGAAGGTGCACACAAGAGAGACAAATTTTAAAAGAGCGGGATGGATGCTAATAATTCAATGGTTTAGTCTTTCAGTTTAATATGACGTCTAAGCTTGTCATCGAGGCCCTCAATCATGGCTGAGTATGTTTGTTTTTGTTTTTGTGTTTGATGTGAAGTAAAAATTCTCACAACAAAAAAAATAAATAAAAATAATAAATTCTTGTTTTTGTTTTTTATTTTTAGTGATAGTCTTATCACTAAAATAAAAAAACAACATAAAAAACAAATATGCACTAATCCGATCCAAATAATAGCTCATCGATCACGTTAATAAATTATTAGTTTAATTAGTGCATTTATTTGTCGGACCATAATTATACTATAATGCATTTTTTATTACATATGTAAAATGAAAAAGAATAGTGAAATGGTAATTACATAATTAAAAAGAAAAAAAAGAAGAGTAAAGATGTTAAATTCAAGCCCAACAAATTACAATTTTCTCTTTTTTTAAAAAAAATCTTAATGAATTGATGACCTAGCTTGTCCAGCCAACCAAGTTTTACTAGTTCTCATTCAATCTAATGGAATGTTTTGTATATTTAGTCTTCGACATCAAATCGAACTAGTTGAATGGACAAATCACTTCATTTATAATCACATTAATGGTTTGGTTTGGTTTTAATAACATTGTTGAAAAATGAATTGCTTTATTGGAATGCTTGTACAACTCTTTCAACACTTAGATCACTTGGTTTCGTTTAGTTTGGTTTCAATAATATTATTGAAAAGTTAATTGATTTTATCGAATTCTTTTACAAGCCCTTTAATTAAGACTTGGCTAATTTGAATGTCGATGGCATACATTGATTTAGATTTCAATGACGAAAAACATGTTAGTGATATGCAAAAATTGATTCGAAGATATTTTGATGGTTATAATAAAAGAAAATATTCAATTATAATTACAAGGAGAGATGATAATAAATAGTATAGAGGATTGTTGATATATTGTTGTTAAGAGTTTATGATTATTCTATCATTTGGAAAAGGCATGACTAGTTTCACCATCTTATTTGCTTGGAGAAAATAACACAGAAACTTCCTAGTATAAACTATTATTGATACAATGATTATACATTTGAAACTGTAATCTTCTCCCGGGGCATATTGCGAGTATAAAGTGTTGAGTTTTCCAAAATGCATACACGTAGTGAAAACGATAATCTAAAAAACAATTTAGGAGCCCCAAGGATCTTGTTATATCGATCTAGAGTTGTTTAGGGTTTATACGAAGATTACTTGAATATCAAATGTTCCTTTTGCCTTTGAATAATTGCTTCAAGGTTGGGTTGTTGCACACCACAAGTCTTCCAAGTATCCGACCTCTAACAAAGGTAATCCACACGAACCACCATCGAGAAACTCTAAACCATTTTAGAAGATAGGGATTATTATATCTTTGAGTGCTAGCTCTTTTCTTTTGTTTTTTTCAAGTATTTTGTACTATATAATTTATTACATAGAAAATAAGAGGCATAATATTCTATTTATAGGAAAACCCGAAAACCCTATAAATGATAAATATAAATTTGCCCCCCCGAATAATATCACATATATTATTTCAGGGATAATTTTAGAAATATACCCAATCAAGTCCCTACTTGATTTTTCTAAATCTATAATTGTAATTCCCCGTATAAATTACATTATAGTCCTTAATTTTTAAAACTTATTTATAACCAAGTCACACTTGATTAATCATCTCATTTTAATTTATGATCAATGGTTCATATGTGTGTGACCCATTAGGTTCCCTAATAAGTTGGTCTAAATATAAATCATAATTATAAATTAATTTAAATTAAATTAATTGAATAAATTAACTTATTATCAATTCAACAATTGATTGATTTATATTTGAATATCAAATACATTGTTTAGCAACATGTAATGGTCCCTCCGAATTTTAGGAAAGCCATATGTGGCTTAACTTACCTTTTCAAGTGGTCAATTTCTCAAGTTGTAATTATTATCATTTCATCAACAATGTTTTGATTTAGACATTAAAGCATGGAGTGTATCTACTCTGTCAAATTATATTTGTTCTCAACACCATAATTATTGATTCTTTGAATAAGATTTAAAACTCTTTTCAAACCTTATTCCACCTTAAATAAGGATTTACAATCAATCCTACTTGAGAACATATAGAATATTTTTTCTAATTCACCTAAGTGATGACTCATCTCTTAATGGATCAAATATCTTCATATAGTTCTTGTTATACCCAATAGTTGTTCATTTGTTACCCATGATTAGAACAATGTGTAGCAAAATCAAAGCATAACACTTCTTATTTAATATGACTTAGTGATCTCAAATATAAAGATCACTTACACAACCATCATGTGAACTTTTCCCACGGACACATGTGATCTCTCCATATGAAATTCTCATGCAGACTTAGTTCGTTGTATATGTTATCTCGACAAGTACCTACATATTAGTTCTAGGTATTCCTTATATCTCAACCTATAAGAATAACTGTTTTCTTTCATAAAAGAAAAAACATAATATGTATCAGTTTTAACAACTCTAATTAATATTAAGTTTTAATAGAGCATTGACCAAGAACATTTAGAAACAATACTTTGATGCAATATGAATCTCATATAAATTATAACAACTTTATAATTTTCTTTGCAAAACATTTTTATCCCATAAATTTTATCTTCACTCTAGACTCGTTAATCAAATATTAGATTCATTAATCAAATATCCGATGAATATTAAAAATAAATAAGTCTTTATTAACAAATTAAATATATTTACATGAACAAAGTCATTTCCACGTGTAACCAACCAATTAGATACAAAGTATATACACTAACAATCTCCCACATGCACTAAAGTCAATCACTCATGTATCAAATATCATATCACTATACTTGATGATAATATTTTCTTGGGACAATGGCTTAATAAAAGGATCTATAAGATTCTTTTCAAGTAGGTACTTATTTTATCTTTACATCTTTCATTTCTATGATTCTCTAATAAAATAAAATTGTCTAAGTACATTTTTAGATCATCGATAAGAATTTGGTTCATGTGCTTGTGTAATGGCTCCACTGTAATCAAGTATAAGGCTACTAGATCAATAATGTTAGGAACTATACCTAGTTCAATGGTGAACTTCTTGATCTAAACAATTTTTCCCCTCAAACATAAAGCTGTACCCAACTTTAGCCGTAGAATCTATTTGATCTTTTATTTAGAACTCTTCCAACTCAAAGACCATTATTTATATTAAAATATAACCAGACCCTAGAATTTTTATTTTCAATATCTTATTAAAAACTAATAGTCAAATAACCATGAACTACTAGTTTATTTTCTCCATGCACCAAAAACATTCTTAGTTCTTCTCAAGTACTTAAGAGTATGTTTAACTATCTTTTAATGATTTTCACCTAGATTAGATTGGTATTTACTCGTTCTGCTCAAAGCATAAGATACAACTGGTCTTGTACATAACATTGCATACATTATGGATCTTATATCCAAAGTATTTGGAATCATATCTCTCTTAATTTGTGTTTTAGAAAACATATCCTTGGAGAGACGTATCTTATACGAAATAGATAAGTATCCTCTTTTGAATTCTTTCATGCTAAACTGTTTTAACATCTTGTCTAGGTATGTGGATTGGAGTAATACAAGCAACCTTTTAGATCTATCTCTATAGATTTTTATTTCTAATACATAGGTTGCTTCTCTCATATCCTTCATGGAGAAATTCTTGGACAACTAGATCTTTACTAACTAGAATAAAGAAATGTCATTTCCTGTTAATAATATGATGTCTACATATAATATTAAGAAAATAGCTTTACTCCCACTAAGCTTTTTTTTATAAACACAAGGCTCATTCATATTTTTTATAAAATAAAATTGTTTGATTATCTCATAAAAAATGAATATCCCAACTCTTTATAACTTGCTTAAGTCCATAAATGGGTTTTTATAGCTAACAAACTTTATTGAAAAATTTCTTAGATTCAAAACTTTCGGGTTGTGTCACATACATATCTTTTTGAACATTCTCATTTAGGAATACAATTTTAACATGTATTTGGCAAATCTCATAATCATGGTATGCAACTATAACAAGCAAAATCCTTATGAATTTTAACATAGTTATCGACAAAAAGATTTCATCAAAGTCAACATATTTGTCTTTCTTTATAACCTTTGGTAACTAGTCTACCTTTTTATATTTATACATTGTTATCCATGTTAGCCTTTCTCTTAAAGACCCACTTACATCCAATGAGTCTTATCCCTTTAGGTAGATCAACCAAGGTCCATATTTGGTTGGTGCACATGGAATTCATTCTATATTTCATGGTCTCAAGCCATTTTTTAGAATCAATATCAGATATTGGTTTCATATAATTTGTAGACTCATCAAGTATGAGCAACTCGTTATTTTTCAGCTTTTATGATAAGTCCATATTTCATTAGTGTATGATATGTCCTACCGGATCTGTGGAGTTCTTATGTCTCTTGAGCTTTATGATGAGCATCCAATGTTATTGTCTCAGGTTCAAGTTCTATTTGGATGCCAGTTTGTGGTTTTTAAGCTTCTTCAAGTTATATTTTCCTTTCACTGCTCTTTTCAAGAAAAATCTTCTCTAGATGATATAAATAATATCCAATAATTTCTTTTGGATATCCCATAAAATTACATTTGTCCGACTTAACTCATAGCTTTTCAAATACAAGACACTTTATATAAGTGTCATATCTCAAATCTTTTAAGTATAATAAGATTGGTCTCCTACTATTCCATATCTTATATGTAGTCGTATCAATAGATTTTGATGGAATATTTTTTAAGAGGTAAGTAGTAGTTTGCAAGGCATAACCCTAAAAGAAAGTGAAAGGTTTGTATAGCTCATCATGGAATACACCATATCAATTAAGATGCAATTTCTCCTTTAAGAAACTCTATTATATTGTGGTGTTTCATAAGATGTCCATTATGAGAGAATTATGTTCTCTTTTTTGATAATCTTGAAAATCTTGATTGAAGTATTCATCACCTAAATCTAATCAAAGTATCTTAATACCCTTTCCAATTTAAATTTAATATTATTTTTAGATTCTTTGAAACTTTCAAATGATTCAAAGTTTTATCAAATACATATGACCATATTAAATATGGTCATTAATGATGAAAATGTATATCCATTTATGGAGCGAATCATTATTGTTTCATATATATATATATATATATATATATATATATATTAGACTTAATAATTCATTAGATTTTTCACTTTTTTAGTAAAGTGATATTTTTATCTTATCTAACAAACAAGCTTTATAAGTTTCATATGATTCATAATCAAAATGATCAATTTTTTTATATATATATAACTTAGTAATTCTTGTTTAATTGATGTAATGTTATCTACAATGGTATAAATAATATGAATATTAAATATCTAATTTGTTCTTCTTGCAATTTATATTAAACTTGGGCATTTCAAGATCAGGTATATATTAATCTGGTTAACCCGGTTAGCCCGTGATCCGATTTATGAAATTAGAATAACCCTATTAAAAGAAAATTGAAAAACAAATATAAAGCCCAATTAAAAATATTCGATAAGAAAGGACCCAAACAAAATGAACATAGTTAACTCGAGTCAACTTGCTAAACCCGCAACCCGTGTCATGAGATCAGTATAACCCCATATAAAGCAAATTGAAAAAAAAAAACCTAGTTTTTAACCAACTCAATAATAAATGATGAAATCGGAAAAAAAAATCAATTTAAAAAATTAGCCTAAAAAATAACTCGAGTCAACCAAGGTTAATTCGTTAAACGTGACTTAAGTCTTGAAATTAGGATAAATTTCTATAAAAAAAAATTATGAAGCCCATCTCTAGTAAATATAATGTTGAAAGTTGAAATAAAAAAAAATTAAATCCATAAAACCAATATATAACCTAACAAAAAAATAAAAATAAAAATACAAAGCACAATTTCTAAAATAATCTTGAAATTGAAAAAAAAAAAAGACACAACACTGTAAAACATGTTTTATGAGTGTGGCAACACTGATTTAACTACAGCCTGTTTTGTTAATTAATTTGCTGCAAGTTATTGCCTTAGCATGACCTCTTTATCTTTTGCAGAGCAGTAAGAAATTATTCGACGACAGTCATGAAACCGAGGCTTTTAATAATTTCAACATAATTCGTTAGGTATTGCGCCCTGACTGATTTTGTAATCACGATCCAAATCTATTATTTAATTGTTATGAAAAATGAAAGGAGCTTGATTTAATTGTTATGAACATGAATCTAAGATAAGGCACATTGGATAGCTTTTAACGTTCTAGATATGTGAATTGTATACGAATTTGAACAAGCCAGCGACACAAGCACTCCAGATTAAAAAAGAAGAAGCAAAGTTACAAACAAGACACTGCATCCATAGAAATAAGAAGCAAAGTTACAAACAAGACACTGCATCCATAGAAATAAGCTTCGGCTTGAAAATAAATACAGAAATTATAGTATTTTCTGTATTTATTTTCAACACATCTCAGCTTATTATAAGTTCGAAATTCACACTCAAAATGTTACAGCAACAAGCTGGAACTCCCAAAATGAATAACGTTTTCTTCAAAACATACTACAAGCTTGTTATTGCTTTTCATGCCCTTCAGCAAATTGCATCCGACTCTACATGGAAATAAAGCTCTCTGAGTACTTATCACACACTATTAGTTTATAGAAAATTAAACAGTATCATTCAGCAGTTGCAGTCTCATCCACTGGTGTAAGATGTTCATGTTTGCCGAATTGGCTGAAGTTTCCCTTCTCCTTGAAGAGCTGATTATGATGGTGCCTGCAATACAGACGATGCTCATGGGCTACATAGTTTGAGGGGCTGATGACACAGCCTCCATGAGCGCATCTGAAACAAGCTTTATGATAAGATGTCCCATCAACTGCCACCTGAAAGATGCACAAAGTTGGGGACAAGAACTATAAGAATAGTTCCCTATTTTTCTTTTTCCACAACATCAAACATTCACTCTGAGATTTGAGAATCTTAGAAAACAAACACATGGGGTAGAGATTTCACAGACTTGAATTGGAGCATTAATGGAGAACTACGCGATGCAAAGATGTCTATTTGTGAAAACATTTTGAGATAAAATAGAAAAATATATGACTTGTGTTCAAGCCCAAAACTTAAAGTTCTTGGACATCCTTGGTAGCATAGCTTTCTATTTTCATTAGTTTTAAACATGCTGCAAAACAAGCAAAGCCATCAGCTGCAATGATCTGAACAGATTTATTTGCTTAATTTAATGCCTTACATCTTCCAGCCCTAGTGGGAAAAAATTATTTTATTCTATCAAAACATGCATTATTACTATTATTAAACCACCCCATTTACCTTTTCGAGTGGGTAAACAGTTTTATTGCAAGCAACACATTTTTCCTGAGTTCCAGCAAACATACTTGAAACTTTGCTGTTGCTAAGGACCTGTGCGGTTTCATTCACAAAAAGAAGCATCTTAATAACCATTTTAAAGATTAATAATCAAATATGAAATGGTTGTAACTTGTAATGAAGTTTCAATACCTGATCGGCAGACCGGTCACCTCTAACAGTTTTCGGAGTGCCTAGGAAAGGGAGATGAAAATAAAAGCCCGTGAATGAAATTGAACAAGCGGATGTTACACAAGGTAATGTGCTTCAGGAAAATTAATAACTGGTATTCACCTTCAAAACTTTTATCCAAGCTGCCTGTCATCTTGAAAAGTTGATCAAAGTGAGGCTTGCAATATAAAACACCTTCAAAGGATGAATAGTTGCTCAACTGCAAAGGTGAAAAGGAACATGTTTAGATCAATTAAGAAGAAAACATCATAGAAAACACGAGTTCACATCTGTTTTACAATGAAAAAGGGCACCATGTTTTCTTAGGAACCTAATCCCGAAGCTGCCGAAATCTTTATAATAGGTTTCTGCATATGGCTACTATGCACTAGTTTGACCAGAAAATCCAAGTATGTGTAGTTATCAACATTCTGATTCTGCTATATGTTAGTTCTTCAATCTCTGATACCTTTTTTTCATCACTCAATTACTTCATATATGGCTATACTATGTCTTTTGATTTCGGCAACAAGCCCCATGTTCATCCCCCAGAGGTACAAGCAGAAACGTAACTCAGAAAGTCATGAGATTGGAGAATGAATACGCAACTCAATTATGATCCATATATGCTTCCAATAAAGATAAGTTTCAATGTATCTTGATTGATGAGGTGAAATCCTTTACAGTAAGTTTTCTTCCCTATGTATTCACACCCACTTCAATTGCCATGAAATTTGCCAATTGCATGCTGATTTAGTTAAACCATGTTCTGGTGGTACCTAGCAATCAGTATGGCAAAAAAGGAAATGAGAAAAAACTGCCACTGTTGGTTATCTTATCTGTGTTCATGCTGCAGGTCGCATATATATATCAACTTAAATCATTCAGTTAAACCAGGAAACAAAGTTCAATATGAAAACAATATGATTCACACGTTCCAAGGACTAAAGAAACAGACAATTTGCATTTACTCAACCTTCTAGAGGTCCTGCTGTGTCCCTGTCCCATGACAATAACTGCATGTATCTCTCCCTGGTATTCTAATAAAGTTCTCCCTATTATGATGTAATATTGCCATAAAATTAACTACAGAAATAGACACCTCTTTATATGCAAAATTACCATTTTGCTGTTTTAAATTTGATATCTGAGAAATTGTTGAATCAACTATGTGGTTTGAAAATGAACAAAACTCCATTCTTCTCTTCCCAACTATCAAAGAGACCGACAGAAAACAAAAGCAATGAAGAATTGCTTTTTAACCCATCCACAAGTCATTGTTTGCTTGACAAAGATTTGAAAATGTGACCTCTCTCTCAACCCCACCTCTCCTTCCCTTGACAACCTGTGGGGATACCCGATCACCGCTCAAAAACTGAGGATCTACAAATAAATTTCATGGCCAAAAAAGGGACCTACATCAACCAACTAGGACAAACAGCATTTAATATCAAAGAGTCTAAAAAACCCCATCTATAGATCATCCAATTGAAAAAAAGGAAAGATGAATACATATGCAAAATCATGATCTCAATTACTTGGATCCCCAGAACAAAAAAAGAAAATTTATATTGTTCGAGTACTAGCATGGCAATATATATTGGGATAATTATGTTGGAAAGCAAATCAGCTTCAAAAAAAAAAATCCTTTCAGTTGACATGTATATTATCTAATCTTGACACGACAAGCAAGCACACAATCATCAAGTTACACAACCTTCTCTATAACCATGTACTACAAAAGTGAAGAAATTGAACTAAAAGGTGACTATAAATATGTATGATCCAGTAAAGGAGGAGATGTCAATATTATATCTGTATCTGTATCTTTGAGCAGACTTCTGCATGTAGATGTCACACACACACACACACACACACACACAGGGAGGGTGGTATCAACCTTGAGGGTACCCTTGCAGTGGTGGCATCTAAAACAAGCCTTGTGATAGAATTTGTTATCAACGGTGAGTTGATCCACCAAGTACACAGTCTTATCACATGCTTTACACTTCTGAGTTGTCCCTGCAAATGTTGCCATCGATGATTACTTTACTTTGTCAAATAAACGGGTGATATAGATATTGATAGATGATATCTAGCTAGCTATCTATCTATCTTTCTGATGGATCTTCTTCTTCTTCTCAAAAACCTTCGAAATGATTGGTGGTGGTGATAAAAGGTAAGAGGGGAGGAGTTCCAAAATCCGTGTGCGTTCGCGATTTACAGCCCAGAGAGTTAAAAAGAGAGAAACCTAACAATACAGATACGTATTACTAATTTACAAGTAGACCGTAGACGCAATAGAAAATGCAAGCCGTCTTTGTTGGCGGCATTTTGGTCATTTTCTAAAACCAAAGTAGCTGACTATATTACATTATTGCCCTACGTTTCGACAGGTGTCAAGCTACTAGACTTGAGTCATCACCTGTAAGAGAAAGCTCTGTGATTTTATTCTTACAAGAGTCTAATCTAGTTCAGCACTAGATGGATTCGAACATATCCTGTTTTTTTACTTTTCAGGGCATTAAAATATTTTTTTTACTTTTTAAAAATTATTTTTAATATTAATATTTAAAACTAATTTAAAAATATTTAAAAGCAAAAATATTTTAAAATTTTTCAAAACTTTGTTCAACCATCAACCTATAAGAGTATCACTATACTTTTATTCATACAAGAATCTAATCATGTTCAGCATTAATATTTTTTTATTTAAAAATATATTAAAATATTTTTTATTTTTAAAATTTTATTTTAATATAAACATATTAAAACGATACAAAATTATTAAAAATATTAATTTAAAATAAAAAATTAAATTTTTTACCAGCCACCAACCTAATCATGGTAAGGTGTTCTCTGAACCAGCTTTCTTTTAATTTTGGAATTTTCAAAAGAACATCATCAATACTAATTTTAAGTTTAAGTCGTTCGCATGTTAATTTTAGCAAAAACACTTTCCTTCAAAATAATAATAATAATTCTATTAACAATTAAAGAATTTATCTTATTTAATTCTTACTGTTATCTCTTAATAATGCACAAATCATTATATTTTTCTTGTTTGAATTTGGATTTGACTACTTAATTAGTCCCTTAAACTCGTAGTGGATATATGTTGCCTACCTTAATGATCCAAAAATAAAGTCTGCTTTTGCAAGGAAACGAGGGAGAGTGGAGTTCTTGCACGAGCTTTTCTTGAATTGTGCGGACATTCCAAGAGGTTTGCAATGCTGGTGAGAATTGCTGATAATCTTCAGTTGACTTCTTGATTCTTCTGGTATTGCTTCAGTATCAGTTAGCTGTTTCATCCTTTCAGTATCTGTGGAAGCTGCTTCGATCCCTGAGTATTATGTCAACCCTGGTATTTTACTTCATTTCAATATGGTGATCCTTGCTAGGGCTGGCACACAATTGCAAAAGAAGGGCAGGTGATACTAGAATCTGGAAAATAGGATGACCATTATTTATCATTTCATCTTTGAATTTAGAGTTAATCTTGTTAGTGCTTGCATGACCACGTTAGTGACAACAACTCACAGCACAGGCAATAAGCAAAAAAAAGTATAAGATGCTTAATTTCCCAAATTCAATTTCAACTAATTATGTTCTTGATTGAATGCTTTCTCTATCAGGCTTTGGATTCATCCATGAACCTGCAGGTAAAACAGCATCCTTTTTTTAATTTTCTAACTTCAAGTGTATAGATAGTTTCTTTTTCTTCTGTTTTTTTTTTAAATAAAATTCTCTGTTCCTTGGGATCCATTCATGTAGCTTACCTTCCTTAGTTCAGTCATTGGCTATCCTTTGTGTTAGAAGTAGGTCCTCCACTGATTCTAATTGTGAACTTGGGTTTTGAAGGACTTCTGTCATCCATTTTCCCTGTTATGCTCTCCGGCTGATGAGCTTCAGAAGTTATTATTGAAATTGGAAAGTAGATTAGTATGATTTCCAGGCTATGTCTGCTTATATATGTGTGTGTGTAGCAGATAAGAATACATAGTTACTCTTGCTTCAATATTCAGAAGCAAGTCCTCTTCTCTTTCTGAATTTCAATAACAAAAGCAACTTTTTTCTAAGAAAACCTTTTGACTTCTTTGGTTTCTTACCATTTTACCTACTATAATTGTACGTTTGACAGTGTAAAGTTTGCAGTCCTTGGTTATTTTCTGGAGTGATAAGATGAGGCAGTGGCTAAATTATAGGCTTGCTATGAACTTTTCCTGTTCTTGTTGATCTCATGCTTGCAGGAATCTGAAACATGGCTAACTTGTTACTAAAATCAGATATTTGCCTCAACCACATAACGAAAAAGAAGTGTAATTTGACTTATTCTTCCTGAACTTTACAGGATTTGTCCTACCTTTCTCTTCTGTAGACCCTTCAGGGCTCCGCCATGTAAGAATTTATGTTGCTTTTAAGTTTTGTCATGTAGATTGTAATTTATACCTTCAAAATACTCCTTGCCGTGTAAGAGGATGTGCTCTTAACTTGTTTAAATTCCTTAAACATTAGAAAATGGAGAGGGAGAAAAAACAGGACGTCTTCTAGCATGTTGCTTACAACTTTTTTTCTGGATTTTTAAGAGACCCCTTGTGAAAGGAACAATCTTGCAGGTGCCCTAGTTGAAAGCAGTCATATGTATCAGCCTGTGTCGTGCCGGTATGTCGTCTAAGATGTGGAAAGTTACTGGTCGAGCATGCTCTAACATGGGTGCTTGATAGGAGACTATAATTGTACTGCCCTACTTGTTCTCAATAGGAAACTGGTGAGAAGCTATCTGAAACTGGAAAGGCTCGCTTCTCTTGTAACCTCAAGTTTGTTTTGCAGTTTTCTTTTAGCATGCCTTGTTTCTTTTTCTCATTTCTGGCTTCTTATTGTCAACTCTGCCTTCAGGCTGATGCTCAAGACTTTGGTAATCACTACATTCGAACTTTGGTAAATTACTTTAATTTGATTATGAAACTTCTCTTGGCTGCTCTTCACAATTATCTAGCATTCCTGTTGATGGTTCCTGTTGACACAATCCACAGAAGCTGCTGTTTACAAGGCATAGAGGAGCAGATATACCAGTATCCCTAGTGTTGAAATGATTATCTTTCCAGCAAGGTTGCGGCTCCGATGAATACTCGTCTGAAAAAAATTCGTCGATATGCACAAATTCAGCTCAAGCTCGTACGCAAGCAATAAAACTTGAATGCTTGAAATTCTATAGCTTTGTTGTGGATTGCCATTTTAAATTCGTGCATTTGTTTGACAAAACAAAATACGACAACGAGATCTTTTAAATATCTGAAATTTGACTTGTTGTTCACGGTTTAATGGTGCCAGATGAAGGATTAGCTTTAATTTAAAATTACACTTTTATTTACCAAGTAAATTTTTTATGGAATTTTCTCTCCGAGAAAAAAAAGCTATTAAAGCTACATGATTGGATCATTTTAACCAAAGTAAAGTAAATCCTTCAATTGTATGTGCTTTGGTCATTCAACAAGGGCAACAAGGATGGAAGAAAACAGATGTACATTCAAATGTCCAAGGGATCCAAATACAGGCACCACTAGGGTGATTTTTCCATAGGCATGGTATGAAAAAATGACAAACTTCATAGCACAGAACCCAAAAAAACGAAGCTTTTGAGGGCAAGCATTCGATCACAAATGGCAGTTGCTACTTATTGGACACTGAAAAATTTGCAAATGGATCTGATGTGCTTGACAGAAACAGAAATCTCAGACACTGAACACCCAATTATGCACTTTTCTTTGCCTCTTTCCGATCTTCTTCCCGCATCACTGCTTTGACATAAATTTCATAGCAACAGCCTGAAACAAAAACATAGGATAAGATTGCAATTCCTGGTGAGATAATCTATACACTGTGCACATGATCTCTGGTTAAATTTAAGCAATACCATCATTCAAATCTTAAAAAGTTTGTTTTTTTCGTTGATTAAAGTGCCTGCTTCCAACTAAATCCACTAGCCAAGCACTAGAAAGTTCAAGTAAAACAACAAAGACGAATAACAACAGCATGCCAAGACTCTAATGCGAGTCTTTAGTCTATCAGATTACAGTCAGTCATCATGATATGGAGACATACACTAACCCGAATAAAAGCTCAAATCATCTTACTCGTTGTCTAGATGTGCTCTTTGGATAATTAATAATCATTCCAATTAACAACAATGACATTTACATGCAAAATGTTTGACACTCATTTTTTACAATTCTATACCCACTAATGAGGTTTAACTAATCCAAAGCTTTTTTACCAAAAAAATTTTAAAGAACTATGTGCAATTTCTTCTACTTGTATGAAAGGCAACAACATACCTGCTACAACAACAAGAGTCAGAACATCTCCAGCTCTTTTGAGTCTCCACACACTCTTCTTATGTGATTTGAACCACTTAAGAGCAGGGTCTTCAGCCAAGAGCTGTAAGGTAAACAACTTAGCAAACCACTCATAACTGAAACTCCGTAATCACACATTCACTTATTTTTAGGAATTGATTATTTCAAGGTAGAATTATCTTTTAAGAGGTAACTTTGTAATTTTCATGTCTAGAGAACTGCAGGAGATAGTTTTCTGGCTTTACTGACTCTTTAATATTCCTAGAATATGAAATCACGTTTTAAATCAAAACAGATTGTAAAGAGCACCAGTTGCACATATCCAGCAGTGTATCAATGCCTCCACAACTTTATCATTTCCTAGGCTATGAGTTTTCTTCCCTAGACCATGATATTAGGTTTCAAAACAGACTGTAAAGAGCAGCAGTTTAACATATCAAGCAACAATACATTTCTCAAATATTTACAAAATTTCTATATCAAGTCATTAGTTTCTGTACTGTTACTGTTCCACTAGTGAGATCATTATATCCATCTTGCTTCATTCAAATTTAATATGAAAAGCATTCCTACACGATGCCTGCACAAATTGCTGTGCTTTTTTCAACATATTCCTCATATCAAATTAATGGTATTAAAGGGAAGCATCAAGAAAACTGGAGTTCTATAAGAATTATGGAATTTGGTGGATGGAAGATGCAAAAAAACAATCTCGAAAAGAGACCAGTTCATCATGGACAATGACACGGGAGAAAGAATACAAGGGAAATTGAGAATGGGAATGCTTAGAGCATTGGGGGGCAATTCAGAGAATGGCAAGCAAATACAATCCAAGAACAATTGGTGTTATAAACGTAATACATGCGTGGGAAACTTTGAGTTTCAATAATTAGAAAAGCAGTCTCTAAATATGCACACATTGTGGAGAGAATTTGAAATCAATGAAAGACAATTAACTTGTAGGAAATTCTTCATGAATCGCTGCTAAATTATTAACTACAGAGAGGGTTGTGGTGATATTGTCCTTTAGAAGAAAGTTGATAAGTCCTTGAAATTTTCTGCAGAAACTAGAACATATAGTTGCTGCGGAAGAGAAGATGACAGACATTGGTTTACAACATATGAACTAACGGGAGATCTCAGGCACATGAGCAGAAAAGTGTCAAGTACTACAGATCAGTGCAGGAATTTAAACCAAAAGTACAACGCTCAGTTGGTTGTACCAGGTTATTTGAAACAGGCAGGGCAACAAACCAATTGTACCTGTTGCACAGACTGAATCTGCAAGAAAAAATCTTGCTTTTGGCAACCCAATTCGAATTTTCAAGTATTTGCTAGTTCGCTTTAAACACAATTTATTATGAATTGAGTATTTTCTAGCAATTCAGGGAAAAAATTGAAAAAGGGCAGGTTTTAATTCTTCAGAAAAAGCACTTTAGAAGTTTTCCCAGCAAAATCATATCGAAAAGTGCAAAGTACATAATGGAAATGCCTATGGCTCTTATTGGAAATTAGTTCAAAATGATAGGAAAGACAAGATTAATCCCAAAAACTATCGAATCTTTATTGGCCGTTATTTATATATATAAATATATTTAGCTCAAGAATTACTCGACTTGACTGATCGCATTCTGTAATTACAAATTCTAAATTTATGGATAAAACAAACCAAGCTTCATTTAGCAACAAACACAGAAAATGGCTGGTTTTACTAACAAAAATGCTAAAAAAGCGAGAATTTTATCAAAATCATGATTTGGGATATGAATAATTAAAAAAGAAAGAGAGAAGCAAGATTACAGGTTTATGATTTAGACAAGAAGATATCAGCATCTCACCAAGTCAAAATCATACACAAGAAAAACCCTTAAGCAAAATAATAAAGGAAATTGGAATATAATTAATGAGGGTGAGAGAGAGAGAGAGAGAGAGACAGCTTTCTCGCGAGGACCAGGTTCAACATGGAATCCGCGACGCGAAATAGAGAGGGCGTCCTGTGTCTTCTGTACAATAATAAATAAATGAATTCATAGACATGGAAAGAACGGAAATACAGATAAAAATCAAAATCAAATAAGAAACAAGACCTGAGATTTAGATCGGAGGTGTGAAGAAATGGAGGAGGAGCAATTCTTCAGTAAAAAAGCCATCTTTTCTTCTCTTTTTCTTTCTTTCTCCTCTCTGCCTGGTCAGTGCATAGATAGAAGAGTTGCTTGCTGCTACTACTCCGATTTTGCGATTCAACCCATAATGTTTTTTGTTTTTTTAGTTTTGCCCCATTATATTCACCATTTTGCGAGTTTTTCTTGTTCTTTATGCAGCACATATTTGTTTTAACATTTCAAAAATGTTTTTTAAAAAAAATAATTTTTTTTATTTTTTTATTTTAAATTAATATTTTTTGATATTTTTAAATCATTTTGATATACTAATATTAAAAATAATTTTTTAAAAAATAAAAAAATATTATTTTGATATATTTTTGAATAAATAACATTTTGAAAAATAATCGCAACAACACTCACATTAATTTGATTGACATGTAGTTTACTTAAAAGCTAGAAATAGCAGATGATTTGTCATTCATTATCTTCTCCTTCCTACTACTCTATATAATCTCTATTATTTATTTATTATTTTTGTTGATTGAATTTTGAACTGTTTTCAAGTTATGAGTACCAATAAAGGTATTGTTGGAATCTATAGTTGTTTTTGCTTAGGGTTTGAATAATTTCTATTCTTTAATGGCAAGTAATTTGATTTCTAGTTACTTGTCAATTCCTAGTTACTTGCCACGTTAATAGGCATCTAAAGAGTGGGTTGCAAACATTCTCCTAATTTGTTTGTGTTTACCATATAATTAAAAAGAGTTTTCAAATTCTCAATAATTGGTAATTGATATCGGAGCCATGATATAAGAGCCCGGTTGAAATTCTGGAATAGTAATCTTCTAAAATGACAAAACAATGATAACTAAAAATAAATTTGTGCAACCATCAATTCTAAAATTTGATAGACATTATGACTACTGGTGTATGCTTAGAAGAATTTCATGCAATTAAAAACAAATATTGGGGGTGTTATAGAAAATGAAATTCATGTAGCAATAGAAGGAGCACGACTCAATCGAAGCATAGAAAAAAATGATTGATGATGCAAGGTTTAAGGATATAAAGGCGAAGAATTATCTTCCTGTGTCATAGATCGATCAATTCAGAAATTATCTTGAACAAAGATACAACTAAAAGCATTTGGAATTCCCTAAAGCAAAAATATCAAAGAACAACATAAGTGCAACGAGAGCACAACGACAAGCTCTCCAAAAAAAGTTTAAGATGTTAAACATAAAGGGAGAGAGTCTATGAACTAGCATATTTGCTTGTACTCTTGTTGTGGTGTAATAGTCATTGCGAAGATTTTAAGATCCATGATACATAAGTATGATTATGTGATGTGTTATACTGAAGAATCAAATGATTTGGATGTTCTTACCATCTGATGTAACCATATTATTCGATAGTTTCACCCACATCTACCTAATGTTTTGTCCATGTTTTATATATAAAATGCCTTGATATTCTTTGTTTTATGTTTTGAAGGCACTTTTGGATGAAAGATGCAAAAAGGAGTAAATTGGAGGTAATTGGCGGATTTGACGTTCGGTCAATGTTTTCTGAGCGTGAGTTCTAGAGATCGAAATGAAGTCATTCCAGTGGCACTAAAAAGCTAACATCCATACCTTTCTGGAAATGTAATGCAAGAAAAATAAAAAGAGAAAGATCATGGAAATCACATCCTGCAAAATCAAATCTCGCATTCTGCCAATGTTGACCTTTGGCCATTAAAAATTTAATATCTGGAGCTGGCGGAAGTCCAATTGATGCAAACTCAATTTTCGTGGATTCCTGACTTAAATACCTATCAACGCTCCAAGTTTCAGCCAAAAAACGATGTCATACGAGGGAGATATGAGTTTTCAAAGATGACAACTGAATTCTGCCAAGCAAACAAGTTTCGTGAAGAACAAGTCCAAATTACATTCAAGCATCTAAACCGTCATCCAAGTTTTTATATCAGCAATTTAGCTCCTCTAAGTCGGAGCTTGAAGATTTCATGCAAGGCTATTTCTCCTTTTAGGAAAAATAGTTATTGAAGTACTTAAATGTAAACCGCCAACTCAAGGGAGGACTACTTTGTAAAATAGAGACTAGGTTTCTTAGCATATAAAAAGAAAGAGAGAAGGAGGCAAGCCAAGAGAAAAGAGGGAGAGCGTAAGGAGTCGGCAAGCACAGCAGAGAATAAACACAAATTCTCTCCTCTACAAACCCAAAATCATGCTCTTTTCATTCTTTAGAAGTAGTTGTTCAATAGTTACGCAAGGCTAAGCTCTTTTCTTGGTGGTGCGGACACAACAAACCTTCGGATTCAAGAACCGTGAGATTTATTCTTCCTTTTATTTTCGTTTATGTTATGAATGAGTATGATTGTTTTCCTATGCATATTTCCTATGATTGTTGTTGATGATTGCTAGAGCGGACTCTAAGTTATTGTTGTGAACAATCTATTGCTAAGTTTAATATCAAAACCGAGTTGTGATATATGAACTTGTGAAGCAACTAAGCTTGATAATTGTGGCGGAACTACGTTATTGAACTTAGGGAGAACATTTGAACAAAGTGACACAAGCCATGACAAACTTTTGTATGTTAATCTTGATGAAATTATCTAGTTCTTAAAGCTACCATTAAATTGAATCATTAAGTGGACACCTTTGATTGCTTATTGGTTAGGATTAGTTATGGGCCTGATCCGCTAACTAATCAACGTTAAGAAAAAGATAAAATTTCGTAACATAAACCGCAATTTTCGTTTCAAGGATCGGTTCCAATTTCCGTTGGTGGATGTGTGCTTCAGCGACCAAGGTTTGTTTTCTTGATAAGTTTGGTTTAATTGATTTTGTTTGCTAGTTTAATTGCTGCCATAGTTTAGATAATCACAAACCAAATCCCCCAAATTACATAACGTACAACATAAAAATCTGACTCAAAACTTCCTCGTGGGATCGACCCCTTGCTTGCTCTATACTATTTTGTGTGTTGTGTTTGAAGCTAGGGTAATTAATTTGTGCGACCGCGACATCGCAACAAATTTTGGGCGCCGTTGCACGGGGAGGTAATTTTAGTTGATTCTTGTGCTTGTACTGTTATTTTTATTTGCTGTGATTCAAAAAAAAAAAAAAAAAAGAGAGAAATCAGAATTTTTGCTTGCGACAGTATTGCTCACTTACGGCACTGGTACCGTTCAAAACAGACTTTTTGGTGGAATTAGGTATTGGTCTTTTGTTTCCTGAAGGGAAACGACGTTCTGAACAGGACTAGTGATAAATCACTAGCCCCACCCTATTGAGGCCAAATTCCGCTGTTTTATAGTGTTTTTAGACAGTTTTAGTTTTCTACCGTAGGATTTTCGTACAATTTGCGTTGTTTTCGATCTTTTGTGTGGTTGGTTTCTTTTGAGTTTTCTTGATGATTTATGCCAGTAACCGTTCTACTAATCAAAGTCAAGTGCGTTGGATCTCGAAATAGAAAAAACTTTACGCTGAGTTACGAAAGGAAGCTCGCCTCAACACCACGACGGCTGCACGACAAACAAACACTCAAGGAGCTTGCCGTCTCCTAATGTGTGGAAAATCAACCATTATGCATAAACATTGACAATAATGTAAACTTTGAGCTCAAATCTGGTTTTATACATTTGTTACCAACATTTAATGGTCTTGTAGGAGAAGATCCTCATACTCATCTCAAGGAGTTCCATATGGTTTGTGTTGGCATGAACCGAATGGGGCTGATGAAGAACAAGTTAAGTTGAAAGCTTTTCCTTTCTCTTTGAAGGGGCAAAGGGCATGGCTTTTCTCTATTCTCCAGGATCTATTGGAACTTGGAATGCCATGAAGAAGATTTTCCTTGAGAAGTATTTCCCGAGCATCTCGAGTTGCCAACATAAGGGAAAGAAATATGTGGGATTCGGCAATCTCATGGAGAGACACTCTCCGAATATTGGGAAAGATTTGAGCAACTCGCATTCAATGTCCTCATCATCAAATACCCGATCGGCTACTCCATTCAATATTTCTATGAAGGATTGATGCCTACGGACCGTAGTATCATTGATGCTCGCAAGTGGAGGCGCATTAGTGGATAAGACATCCGAGGTCGCACGCCAATTGATCTCAAACATGGCAGCCAACTCAAACAATTTGGCACTCGTGGAGACTTCTCCAACAAACGAGTAAATGAGGTAAGTATTTCTAACCTTGAAGTAAGTTAATTTGATCTTACTTTCTCAGGCGTCTCTTCGCTTCGTGGAAATGTGCGCCAGGTGAAAGTTTGTAGCATATGCTCCTTACAAGGACATGCTTCTGATAAGCTTCAACAATGCAAGAAGATTACATCAACAAGCTCATGCAATTGATGGAGCATTCAAACGGACAAATTTCTCAAACAGAATATGATCCCTTTTCCAACACGTACAATCCCGATGGAGAGATCATCCCAACTTACGCTACTAGAACCCATCCCAACAAGGCAACCAAGGCCGACATTCCATCCCCATGGATTTCAAATTTCAACAAAATTATCAGCAAGACAACCCCTCCATTCACAAACTCCAATGTTATGGGGTCATCATCCAATGATGATCTTCGTGAGATGATGAAAACTTTGGCTTCTAACACTCTTACCTCGCAACAAAATGTCATGTCTTTTCAACAGAAACAAGGTCAAGTATTCACAACTTTTGAAAGCAAATGGGGCAAAAGAAGCTTCAAGTGTGGGGAAATTAGAAGCACAAATGAATGGAAAGTTGCCCTCCCAAGCATTGAATCCAAAAGAGAATGTTAGTGCGATCATGTTGCGAAGTTGGGAAAGAAATTGAAGAGAAAAGGTCGAAACAAATTGAGATGGAGGAAGAAGAAGAGATAGAAACCGAATTGAGTCAAAGAACAAACATCTCCTCCTCCACAACCGAAATAAAGACCAACACCTCAAAGGTAACTCCTCACTCAATTAATTCCAGCTTTTAAAACAACTCCACCCTTCCCCGAGTTCTTCTAGGTCAAAGAAAGAAGACAAAGAAAAGAGATTTTAGAGGTTTTCAAGAAAGTAGAATCCAACATTCCTTTGCTTGATGTTATCAAGCAAATTCCCAAGTATGAAAACTCTTGAAGGAGTTGTGTACTACCAAGAGAGCTTTCAAACCGAAAGGTCATGAAACGGTGGTATGGGTGAAGTTGTATCTCGCGTTGTTCAAAAGAATCTACCTTTGAAACAAAAAGACCCAAAAAGCGCATTACTGTCCCATGTGTTATTGGTAATGCTAGTTTTAAAAGGGCCTTATATGATTTAGGTGCATCCATTAGTGTTATGCCTAAACATGTTTATGATTCTCTTAGTCTTGAGCCTTTAAATAAAACTAGCATTGTAATACAACTTGTGATCGTAGTTTTGTTTACCCACTGGTGTGATAGAAGATGTCCTAGTCAAGATTGATAGTTTGGTTATTCCATGTGATTTTTATATTCTTGATATGGAACATGATTCTTGTGATTCATCAACCAAGACTCCTATATTGTTTGGGGGAGACCATTCTTGAAAACCGCCAACGGAAAGATTGATCAGGTGAGGATACCTTTGTCTATGGAAGTAGGAGATGAAAAAATTGGAATTCAATTTTCATGATGCAATGAAATATCCTTATAGCAATGTTTATTCTATCACATGTTATGACCAAATTGATAAGTGGTGGTGCAACAAGTTTGTGATTTTGATTGCGAAGATGGATTAGCTAAAGCTTTGAGCTTATGGCTATGATTTCACCAAGATAGGAGAGATGAGAGAGGCACATGTAAGTGTTCCCAAAACGTGCAATTTAATCACGTATTGGCCTTACAAGCTTTGGAAAACCGCTTCTCATGGTAATGTCTTTGTTGATTTAGTATTCTCACATAAAAAGCTTTTGCCATCTATTTGCTGTGCCCCCCGAGTTAGAATTGAAAACCTTTGCCCGATAATTTGAAGTATGTATTCATTATGGCATAACAATACACTTCCCGTTATTCATAGCAAAAGGTTTGACAAGTATGCAAGAGGAAAACTTGTGAAGTTGTTGTCAGATCACAAGACGGCCATTGGATGGACTTTAGCCGACATCATGGGTATTAGTCCCCTTCAATGTATGCATCACATACTATCGGAGGACAACACGAAACCAACAAGGAAATGCAAAGGAGAAGCCGAACCCGCCTATGATGGAGGTAGTGAAAGTCGAAATTTTGAAATTGTTAGATGTAGGAGTCATTTACCCCATCAACGACAGTAATGGGTCGCGCTAATCCATATGGTGCCCAAAAGACCGAATCACATTCGTGAAAACAAAAATGATGAGCTCATTCCTACTCGCATCTCGAAATGGGATGGAGAATGTGCTGATTGGCGTAAAGCTCAACCTTTCTACTCGCAAAGATCATTTCCCATTACCATTCATGGATCAAATGCTTGGAACGCCCAATGTGTAAGTCTTTTATTGCTTTCTTGATGGCATATATTGGATACATCAGGACTGTTATTAATCCCGAGGATCAAGAAAAGACTACACTTACATGTCCATTTGGTACATATGCATATAGGAGAATGCCTTTTGGTCTCGTAATGCTCCTCGCAACTTTTCAAAGATGCATGATGAGTATTTTTTCAACTATGTTGAAAGAATAATTGAAGTTTATGGATGATTTCACGGTGTATGGTGATTATTTTTGATAAATGTCTTAGAAAATTTATCTTTAATCTTGAAAAAGGGGCATTGAAATCCAACCTTGTCTTCAACTATGAAAGTGTTATTTTATGGTGAGAATTATTGAATAGTTCTTAAGGACAGGTTGTGTCTTCACGTGATTGTGAGAATGATAAAGCTAAGATAGATGTTATTTCATCATTGTCTTACCCCTCATGCGTGAGGGAAGTTCGTTCTTTTCTAGGCCATGTGTTTCTATCGACGCTTTATCAAAGATTTTTCGAAGATTACAAAGACTTTGGGCAAATTATTAGCCAAAGAAGTGGATTTTATGTTTGATCAGCATGTAATGATGCCCACGATGAGCTTAAGAGACGGTCACATCCGGCCCTATCATCCAACCACCAAATTGGGATGAACCTTTCGAGATAATGTGTGATGCGAAGTGACTACGCGAGAGCCGTGTTTCGGGCAAAGAATCGGGATGAATTCGTATGTTATCGCCTATGCTTCTCGTGATGTTGGACGGAGCACAATGCAATTACCATACAACCGAAAAGGATCTTTTAGTAGGTGGTGTGTTTGCCCTTGAAAATTTGGAGTCATATCTACTTGGTACAAAAGTCATTGTTTTTACCGACGCATGCACTCGTGTATCTTTTGAAGAAGAAGGAGTCCAAACCAAGACTCGGGTTTAGGTGGATCTTGCTTTTACAAGAATCTTGATCTCGAGGATCAAAGACAAAAAAGGTGTTGGAAACTACGTGGTCGATCACTGGAAACGATCGAGGACCGAGGATATACGTATCGATACAATAAAGAGAGACATTCCCCCGATTAGCAGCTTTTGTATATGTTGCATTCCTCTATAAGACCACGGTATGCCGATTTGGTAAACTATTTAGTCACCAAAGAATTCCCTCCAGTTTGTCTAAACCCCAAAAAGATAAGTTTACGAGACGATGCTAAATATTATTTTTTGGGACGCATCCTTACCTTGGAAATTTTGGGCGGATCAAGAGGTTGGGGGAGGTGTGTACCACAAGATGAATTTCATTCCATTCTCACTTTTGTCATTCTCCCATTCTTGTGGTAGGCATTTTGGAGCAAAAAGATAGAACCTCACAAGGTACTCGAGAAGTGGTTTCTATTGGCCTTCTATTTTAAAGATGTTTACTTCGCAAATCATGTGAAGTGAATGCCAAGAGAATCAGAAAGTAATATCACCCGTAAGAAGTAAATGCCTTTAACGAACATTCTTTGTAAGTGAAATTTTGATGTTTGGGGTATTGACTTGGTACGGTCCATTTTCTTCATTTGGTAGTCTTTAGATTCTTCAGCCGTTGATTATGTGTCCAAATGGATCGGAGGCGAAAGCCACATGAACTAACGATGCTAAGGTTGTTTTAGATTTTGTCGACTCATATATTTGATTGTCTGGAATCCCTAAAGCCTATCATTAGTGATCGTGTGACTCATTTCGTAATCGTTCCATGGAAGCATTGCTACGCAAATATCATGTGACTTCATCGAATTTCCACAAGATATCATCCTCAAACGAATGGCCATGCTTCGAAATTTCAAATCGAGAAATCAAGTCCATTTTGGAGAAAAAACAAAGCGCAACCCAACCGCGAGATTGGAGTCTACGTCTTGGAGATGCACTTGGGTTTATCTGGACCGCTTATAAATCACCTAAATGAATGTCACCCATATAATGATTATGGTGGGGGAAAGCATGTCATCTACCAGTGGAGCTTGAACACAAAGCTTTTCAGGCCATTAAACAATGTAACACGGATTATGATGTCGGGGGATTGCAAGAAAATCGCAACGGCAAAGAGTCTGGAAGAAATTCGAGATGATGCGTTTACGAATGGTAAGATTTACAAAGAAAAGACTAAGAATCTTCATGACCTAATGCTTACAGAAAGGATTTCTGCATGTTGGAGACAGTAAGTCCTTTCTTTATCATTCGGTGCTTGAAAATTTTTCCCGGAAAATTGCGCCCCGTTGGATGGACCTTCGTTGTTTCTAATATTTTTCCTTATGGTGCAGCTTGGTGTACCACAAGTTTAGAAACCAACAGAAGTACTCAAGGTCAACGGGCACGTTTAAAAACCTTTCTTTGAAGGTTGAACGCGCGTAACTCACCGCCCGTAGAGTTATCGAACCACCTATGAAGAATGAGATGCCACATGTCAAGCCAATGACATAAAAACAAAAGCGCTATCGGGAGGCAACCCAAGATAAAAAAAATCAGATTTGCTTTCCCTTATCCTTATCTTTTTATTTTTTTTTTTGCATTTTAATTTATTTCCTCGTCATTCTCTTATGTTCCTTGAGCTTTTATTTCAACATTGAGGACAATGTTGTGTTTTAAGTGTGGGGGTATCGAGAGAATTTTAGTTTTCTTTGTTGTTAAAAAAAAAAAAAAAAAAATTGTGTTTGATTCTTTTTTGCACCCCCATTGGTTGTTAGAGAACATGATATATGTACTAGAATTAATTGAGATAGATGGAAGATATAAATCAAACGAAGGAGTATGCATGCAAATTTTAAGGTTGAATTGGTTTAGTGGATTAACTTCGAGAATATGCCATGTTAACTTTATAGCCATATACCAATGCAAGCCCTTGAGCCTTCAACATTATATTCTTTGAAAGGTGCATTCTTTCATCGATATGTATCTCAGTAACTTGCTTCATATCTTGGTTGAGATTACATTCGCATTACATATATACATGAAGATGATAAAGGCATTAGAAATTTTAACCAATTGAACCAAAAGCCAACCTAAAGCATATTATCCTTAGCGAGCCCCTTTCGAGTTTGCTTTATCTTTCTTGCGTTTTATCCATGTATAAGCCTTAACTTTATATGTTTTCCTTTTCCCCTGGCCAAGGATTGGTAGAGCATATACTTATGATATCTCATGGAATTATGGATGGAAATTATGTGAAAAGAAAGAAGTAAGTGATGCTTGATGAAAAGACGGGCAAAGTTGCAAAAGGTTAAAAAAGAAAAAAAGAACAAAGAAAAAGAAAAAGTGTTCCTTTATGTTCTTAAGATTTTTTATGTTGAGAAAGCTTGAAATCAAAAGTAAGCTAAGCATTGGTGATTAAAGTTAAGTGAAACTTTTACGTGCTTTGATGAAATATCTTGTTTGAAATATCATTTTTTAGAATGCCTCTACTTTCTTTGGTCTCAACCTTTTCTTTTACTCTCTTTTTACCTCACCTTAACCTTAGCCCCATTACAAACTTAAAATAAGACCTTTTGATTCATGCATTGTTTGTAATATGTTAGTAATGGAGATGAGACGAAGAGCAAGCTTATGGTAGAACATCATTCTATTGATTGAATTTGAGAGATTTAAACATATAAGCCTTAAACACGTGAGAGTTAGCGGGAGTTTATATCAATGAGAGGACCTATCACTTTGGTGCATGGCATAGATTTCTATTTAAATCCCGATGATTAATTGAATTTTTGAAGTTTGCATGTAAATGAATTCATGAGAAATATACTATTTATCATTCTTGATTGTATTCCTTGTTTATAATGCCATATATTCTTGGCATTATCAGACGGGAGATTAAGAGATTGATCATGGTTATTTTCAATTTGATTTTATTTATCCTTTCGTGGAGCTGACGAGCAAGAGCTAAGTGTGGGGGTATTTGATGTAACCATATTATTCGATAGTTTCACCCACATCTACCTAATGTTTTGTCCATGTTTTATATATAAAATGCCTTGATATTCTTTGTTTTATGTTTTGAAGGCACTTTTGGATGAAAGATGCAAAAAGGAGTAAATTGGAGGTAATTGGCAGATTTGACGTTCATCAATGTTTTCATGCAGCGTGAGTTCTAGAGATCGAAATGAAGTGATTCGATGAATTAAAAAGATAACATCCATACCTTTCTGGAAATGTAATGCAAGAAAAATAAAAAAGAGAAAGATCATGGAAATCACATCCTGCAAAATCAAATCTCGATTCTCGCAATGTTGACCTTTGGCCATTAAAAATTTAATATCTGGAGTTCCGGAAGTCTAATTGATGTAAACTCAATTTTCGGGGGATTCTGACTTAAATACCTATCAACGCTCCAAGTTTCAGCCAAAAACGATGTCATACGAGGGAGATATGAGTTTTCAAAGATGACAACCGAATTACGCTGCCAGAAAACAGGTTTCCGTGAAGAACAAGTCCAAATTACATTCAAGCATCTAAACCGGCCATCCAAGTTTTTATATCAGCAATTTAGCTCCTGTAAGTCAGAGCTTGAAGATTTCATGCAAGGCTATTTCTCCTTTTAGGAAAAATAGTTATTGAAGTACTTAAATGTAAACCAACCAAGGAGGACTACTTTGTAAAAATGGAGATGCTGGTTACTTAGCATATAAAAAGAAAGAGAGAAGGAGGCAGCAAACAATGAAGAGGAGAGTAAGAGAGTAAAGAAACACAGAGAATAAACAAAATTCCTCTCCTCTACAAAACCCAAAAATCATGCTCTTTCATTCTTTAAGTAGTTGTTCAATAGTTATGCAAGGCTAAGCTCTTCTTGGTTAGGAAATGGACACACAAACCTTTTAGATTTCAAGAACCGGTTCTGAGATTTATTCTTCCTTTTATTTTCGGCCTTATGTTATGAATGAGTATGATTGTTTTCCTATGCATATTTCCTATGATTGTTGTTGCCAGCGATCTTAGAGTTTGACTCTAAGTTATTGTTGTAGAACAATCTATTTGCTAAGTTTAATATCAAAACCTGAGTCGTGTGATAGGTTAACTCGCTGAAGCAACTAAGCTTGATAATTGTAAACGAACTACTGCTATTGAACTTAGGGAGAACATTTGAATAAAGTGACAATAAGTCATGGACAACTTGTATGTTAATCTTGATTTGAATATCTAGTTCATTTTAAAGCTACCATTAAATTGAATCATTAGTGCTACACTTTGATTGTTTATCGTGATTATTATACCATGGATCCGTTAATCAATCAATGTTTAAGAAAAGATAAAATTT